>KK502481.1:110326-134190 GCA_000688735.1 Glossina austeni | reverse complement strand
CTGTAGCTTGAACACAAATTAATATGTACACAAGGCGATGGACAGACAAGCTTAGATCAATTCAATTATGGTTCCAAATCGATCGGAAAAAAAAAGGTGGTCTATCTTAAGTCCTTCTGCGTGTTACATACGATCGCACTAGTTTAATGTGTCATACACCACAAGTGGTGTAGGATATAATGATGGATGGATGGAAATGATAAACGACGATTTTAGTTCTTAACAAAGAGAAGATTTTTTTTTCAATTTGTTCTTCCCGGTGCATCTGGTCGCAATTGACTTCGGTTAGCTGGTGTGTGAGCAAAGACACTTTATATCGGTAGTGGTATGGAAATTGAAGGTTACCAAGTCATTAAAATTTAAAACAGTTTTTTTTTTCCGACTGTAGCGATACCATCCAACTGATTAGCAAAAAGCTCAACAATATTACTTTTAGATTATGTGTGCTTTGCTAGTTAAAATGTTAATTCAATTTCATCAAGTGAAAGTGAAGGAATCGATGATTGACATTTGTTTACCTTTTGTGGTGAATATGAAATAGAGCCTTCATATAGATTCATTTAAAGTTGATTAAGTGCACTTTCTATTGCTTTCGAAAACATAAAATAGCTCTCAATTTGAAGATTTGAAGGGCGAATGAAAACTACAAGCAGACCTATTTTTCCTCACTTGAGAGAGTAGTGCAATAACCAACAAGTAGAAATCGGCAATCAAGTAAACCTAAGCAAAGAAATTTATTTAAACACTCTAAGAGACATTGATTCGGAGAAAAAGTATGAAGTGTTTTTTGACATTCGAAATCATAGAGAAGAGAAAAAAAGAATGGTTTGTCAGTGATCCTTTAATATACTAAACAAAGTTGTTGATAGTCGATGAAGTTAAATGTTTGCAAAACAATAAATCCCTTAATACTTTTTCCCCGAACAATTATTACATCATTTTTGTACTCTACAATGAAAATTAGTTTTTAAACCCAAAATCACTTTCTTGGCTTATGTGCTTTCATTCTAAAAAAAAATCCATTAACAATTTTCTTTCACTTAAATTATCCTCACTCAGGCTTGCCTTGTACTTCATACCATCCAAGGATGAGAGTATATTCGATTTGGCAACACAATGTTGCAACAAACAGAAGATTTGCAATATGCTTTCTCGATCAGTATCAAATTCTGAATTGATCGAAGTATGTGCGTTTGCCCAGCCGGGTAAAATCTATAATAAGCGCCAGAGAGCGCAAGCATTAACACATCGTCTTCAAGTTTGGTGAAGTCATTGGAAGTTTTTATTCCAGATTACAGTATGGAAGACATACGAAAACGATCAAAGGACACACCACGGCACGGACGGCACCACGTACACTAAGCAAAGAAAAAAGAAAAAAGTTGGAATAATCTCCTCACTACTCATAAGCTGCAATTGGTACAATGATAGGGACTTCAACGTATATTTCAAAAGTGATTGCATAGTACTTGCGTTAAATGGAGAAATTCGGCCACACGCCCACAGAACATTATAGATTGTCGAAGTTTCATTATTTTCGCCCTTCTTTTTGCTGAGATGAATGCTGAGGTGAGTGCAAATGATTCGGCCACAGCTGAATGTAATTTTCTTACTTGGTTTCCGTATGCGATCAAATGTTTCAATATGTGTTACATAACATTTGCCCCCAACAACATTGACTTCTCTATGTTCAATGAAATGTGCTTTCTTTAGGTTAGGATTGTGTTTATTAAACGAACATAATAATAAATAAGTCCACAAGCAATCGTTCTTTTTCACTTTTTTTTGAAAAGTAAATTTACAATGCAATGGTTTACCCTTTTCATTAAAAAGATATTTAAGTTTTTTCAACAAACATACATCAAAAACTTTCAATTCGGTTTTTCCTTCAAGATGTTTCTCTTTTTATACTTCATGTCATGTGTTAATAGCTTTTTTTTCTTTCAATTCTTTCGTACATTTTGTAATCGTCCTTCTCTTGGTTTTTGTTGCGAACTTATCATCATTCTATTGTCTGGCTGTTTTCTTCACTTACAACTTTTTTCCTCCCAGCATCTTAGCAATTATTACTAAAAGTGCATCAGGCGCTAAACGTGCTGGTAATGAATTGCCAAATGGCTTGTAAAACATTATATGACAATAACAAAAGGATTGCTTGAGTTTAAGAATTGTTTAAATTCAGTTAAAACTCTTAAGAATTAAGTGGAAGAAAACCGAGATATTGAGCAGAAGTTTCGGTCTTTTCTCATCCACTTACTTACATTACTCACTTATACTTACTAGTGTCCACATATGAAGACCGAAACAAGCGGGTATATTAGCTATACATGAGGGCATTTTAAATGTAAAATGGCGGGTAAACCTAAGCCCCCAGTACTTGCCTACGCGTAGCAAAGCAACAGACAAATATACTAAGATTTTAAAGTAGTTCTACAATCTCTCATAGGCAAAACATAGGAGATTGTCCTAAGCAGTAGAAGATCTGATGGCAAGATAATGTTTGCTTTTACGAAAATTGGAATTGGCAATCGGAACAAGACACAAAACATAAGCAGAAAGCTTGAAGACATTTCGCTCTTAGCAATCAGCAACCAATGTTCTCAGTGTTGTATCTTATAGGCAATGTGTAATGCCATCCTATAATTTGGAAGATCTTTGTCGGACCAACATCAACACCAGGCTAGATTGCTAGATCGCTGGATGATCGTCGATCGAAAGTGGTAGTGAAGTTTGTGGAAATTATTAAACCTACCTAAGTAAAGTGCATCGAGCCTTTGTTGAAAAATAAAATTAATTTTTTCCGAATTCTCTTGCGATTTCGTTCTGAGACCTTCGTAGTCTCGCTCTGAAGGTAACATATATTTAATTGAAGGGATAAAACGGATTTGTGATTTTAACTTGGGATTAACATGCAGTCGCAAATGCTTAAGGAGATCATCCTAAATTGATTCATAGGCAAGTCCGTACGAAATAAAATTTTTGAATATCTTTCAAAATATTTCTACAAAATTGTTTTTGTAGAATTTTACGTAAACTTTCGACCCTGCTTTATGTGTATATTAACTGAGAGTTCGTATAAGCTATGCTTGCATAACATAAACATTGAAATAAAATCATCGTAAAGATTGCTTTCTTTTTAGAGAATGCATAGTGGACCAGCAGAATAATTAATCGGTTGTGAAGTTTATCGGAATAAGTTTAACGTTCTGCATTTATATGAAAGTCGAACTTATACGAGTGGAGGACATTTTAAGAGAGGCAGTAATCTGGGGGTGTCTCTAAGTGACAGTTACAGTTCGTAAGCATTTGTCAAACCATGATTCCTTCAAACCAAGGCAAGGACGATTTCTTCTTAATGTAAAGGAAAGAATTACTGACAATTATTGTTAATATTTTATGATAAATCCGACAGTCGTTCAGAAGGATAAACTGTGGCAATATGTTATGAACTTCCTCAATTTGCCCCAATCAAGGGGTTTCTCTTAAAATATAAACTTCCTTGGCTCTTTTCTTGTACTCTAGCGTATTTTATTTTGATTAAAATATTGACATCTAATGAAAGAGGGCCTAATACTTTTTATTATTTATCACATTATGAGAATTCATGTTCGTAATCCAATCACTGCCTAAGTTTTCCCTCCGAATTCCATTTTGTTTTTGCTTATTCTCCTTTCCTATTTAATTACTCATAGAATATGCACTTAATGGGGTCACCCTACTACCTACTGTTTGTATATTTCATAGAGAAAAAGGCAAATTTAAACCATTCCTTCATAGTGGAGATAAGATTTTTGGTAAATACACTGCCTGCAATTTTCTTGTTACACTATATATACATTCCCAAAAAAATCGTGTAAAAAAAATATTGGGTAAATGGAAAAATAGTGGATTGGGTCCTGACCTAAAAAAGCAATTGAAAAGTGCAATAAATAATATTACAAAACTCTTATTAGAGTTCATTTAAGAATTTATTTGATGTTTACACATTTTAATTCATTAAATGCATTATTTAATTAGTCATACCTTCACAAAACCAGACTAAGTAGTACGTTACGTCTTCATTCTATGCATAATTCGGGAAATCCCACATATACGCATGTAATTGACATAATTTAAGTGAATTGAGATAAATATAGCGTGAACTTACGGTAGGAGAGAGAATGAAAAAGATCGTGTAAATTGAAAATCGTGTTAAAATGAAACAATTAGTGTAAAAAGCGATTTTCTTTTGCTTCTTAGCTCGTGTTAAATCAAATGTCGTGTTAAAAAAAATTCGTGTAAAAAAAGAATTACGTGTAATTGTAAACATTTACTTCTTCATTTCTGATAGGTTAAGAGCCTTTTGTGTGCAGTTCACTGTAAGCTAACATAAACGCCATAACAATTAAGAGTTTTTCAGATTTCAAAAGAAATACAAATAAAATGTTATGAGTTAACAAAAAGTTTTTGAAATAAATGGTTTGCACAAAGTTTTAATGAGGCACAATGTAATATTTTTACAACTTATTCAACGCGGAAAGCGTCCATTGCGATATACGCTTTTAATGTTTCCTAAGAACGTTTTTAAAAGTTAATGAAATGATTTATGAAAGATCTCAGGACAAGGAAAAAGGCATTTCATTACTGCAATGAAGTTATTATAAAAATGTTCTAATGAAAGAAAAATAAAATAAGACCGAAGACACAGAAAAACTCATCTGGCAAAATGTGGCGAAATAAATTAGAATAAAAAAACGAGTAACAATATTAGATGGTCGGGCAACGCCGACCAGTAGATACCATACGCCACTGCGCCTAGCACAGCTATTCGCTCGTGTCATTAACAATACGCCAAAATTCACATTATTTTCATACAAAGGCATGCCTTTAATGAAAACTCTTGCACATTGCAAGATACCTAAACCTTAATACAGGGCGGGACCCAAATTAAGCAAACTTAATTTACTTTTTAGGAATTTTATTATTTTTCAGTTTCTGTCCTAAAAAATTTGAAATTGGACTTTTTCTCCATATCACGACTTGCTTTTCACAATAACCCCACATGCCTTGAGATCTAAAGTACGGGTCTATGTGACCCAAATTTCCTACTGTTAATTTCTTTTCTAAATTGGTACTAAGGAAAAATTGTCATCATGAGATATGAAAAATCAAAGTTTTTCTCAAGGACTTACTATTCATGAGAAATCTTATATGGCGTGGAATCCAACAGATAGACCACCCAATAGGGTTTAAATTAGGTCCACTTAATTTGTATATCAAATTACTTTTATAAACGAATTATCACAAAATATTAATAGTTAGTGTTTTTAACCTATAAGAGCTTACAATGCCTGAGTATACTTTTATGCGGAGGTATTCAAAATATATGACCTGCGTTGTTCAAATTTAGTAAGCTTTGTTTCTTTGTCAGTTTACTATCGTGGACTAATTTTCACAATGAAATATTGAAAATTAGACCTTTGTATCATATAAAGATTCAGTTTTCCTGGAAACGGTTACCAGATAGGGAGTTCAAAAAATTGACCCAGACGAACCAAATTATTTAGGCTAACATAATGTCAAACATCAAACATCAAACTATCATTACTCTGCGAATTATGTCGAAAAATTGCTAAAATGACAATTTTTGAGGAGTGGTCGAAGTGTGGTCCGATCCGAAACATTTTCAATAGCCTGGGTGAAAGCAGATTCGCGCATTCATCAAATTTCTCGAAAGTTACGATTTGTGGGTTGAACACAAGCGTACATGGCCAGACATCAGACGGACAGGCATGCTTAAAAAAAAGTGTCTTCTAGGTGTCTGCACAAACTTTAAATATACCCTCGTAACATAAGAGACATTCCACTGAGACTTTTTATTCCCATTTAGAAGAGTTTTGATTAAATAAGTTGCAAATAAGCGTTTATATGTCGTTTGGACTAATTTTAGATCAATGCTCGTGCTGCGAACATATTCGTGATTCGTTAACGTGAAAAGAATAAAATAAGAAAGCTTTGAATTTCATAGGAAAACTAATCATGTATTTGTTTAGAAAAACTCTTATATTCTAGCGATCGATAAGTAATCAATTATGTTCCTTCAGATCTGTACCGGTGAGTGAAGAGAAAATACTTATTCGTTGACAGCTTTCAGTAAAGCCACCTGTGTTCAGAGTATTCTACAAAGTATAGTTTTTTTTTTTACAACCCTCTAACTAAATGATGGCCTGGCCTGCAATTTTTGTTAAAGGTCAACAAGTGCGAACGTTCACAAAATTTCCTGCTAATAATTGTGATCTTTCTGCTAGGCCCCGAAGCGGACGGCCACCTGAATTTGACAATGACACCTTAAAATCTCTAGTGGAATCCAAATTATGAGCACAAAAGTTACAGTCGAGAAGAAAAGCACCTACACGAAATTGCTAAGGCATGTAGGCAGAGAATATGGGCATAGCATCAAGAACAAGAATATTCATCCATTAATTTACATTCCATTGCCACCCAGATTTCGTAAGAGTTCCTTAGTAGAATCGTTCTCAGATATGAAAAATTAATTCTTTATGGGAAGGTAGAGCGTCCCAAGTAATATAAAGCCTTAATATCAGTCCCTAAAGCTAACATATCAAGGGGTTACCTTGGATCATATAATATTTTACTTCACGAGCGCTCGATTTCTGCAGGAAAGATGGCGAACTGTCCTTGATAGTGATGGATAATAATGTAATAGAGTAAGATGTAAAAACTTGATAGCTTGCTCTAGGTTCCCAGAAAAATTGATTACCTATTAAAATAAGTCGTTCACTTGCTCACGGAAACTATAAAATATCGAAAAGGTGAAAATTTATTTGTGTTTTTTCTTTTATTATACGAAAAGTGCAAAAAACTCTTCTACTAACAATCAGTTCCACGAAACATTATTAAAAATGTCTTAAAATACTTAAAATCATTGCACATCACTTTCTTTATTTCCTTTGCTTTTTTAAATTTTCATTAATTATATCCTACACCACTTGTGGTATAGGGTATATTAACTTAGCGCGGTCGTATGTAACATACGACGAAGGGCTTAAGATGGCCTCATCTTTTTACTGTAGGGATCGATTCAGAATCATTATCTGAATTGATGTAAGCCTGTGTGTGCTTCTGTCTGTCTCCCGAGCTTAAGGCATGGTTAGGGTATTGCCATTTTTTATTATTTTTCCAAAGTAGTTGTTTTTTTTTCCGATCCTTACTCATACGCGCCTAATAAACTTCCCGAATATTATTACTCTACTATTTTTCTTTCCAACCCAAACAGAAAATTTATCAAAAAAGTTGTATTACCCTTTAACGGCACTTTAATCATCATATTTTACAACAAGAAAGAAATAGCATTAGACCAAGTGTTTTAGCATCCTCTCGTTTATTTTAGTGTTGATGTTGTTTTCTTTTGTTATACTTTACGAGGAGGAGGAGGATAGGTTTCATTAAGATAGGATAGGCAACAAACACGGCTGTGTACGCTAGGCAAACTGTTGTTATAATATTAATGCAATTTATTTAAATCATAAAACAAAATATCTGAGAGCAACAACAATCAAAACATTACGGAGTACATTTTCAACTATTAAATGTTTGCTAATTGTGCAAATGGAATAATGAACTGTTACCTCACTTCTTCTCGAATGTATTACAGTTTTTACAACAGACGCACAAACGCCTACATCTACTTTTCATATACATTTACATATACATATGTATGCATATATATATATACCGCCAGGAAGGCAAATCTAACTTGATGTCTTAGTCGAGCGAAATGTCTAACAACCATTATGCATGGTTTTTATGTTGTACGCATACTTGGCAAACTTTATATACTACTTTTTTTGTATCTTCCGCTCGTGACTTTGTTTGTCTGTCGAAACAAGAAGTGCAAACTTTTTCGCGTACTTTACTATTGCAAGATCTACAATGAAGGTTATGATGTGCAATTCTTTGTAAAGTGTAATAAATGGCGTAATTTGAAATTTCCAAGAATTCAATGCAGAAAGTGTCGACAGTTATCACATTTTATTTTGGTTGCGGGCATTCATTCGCTGGAACATTTGAATACAACTGAAACAAAGTAAATACATATTGAAAAGGACACTACAAATTTCCGGAGTGTCCAACTTGCCAGGTTTTTGTAATCGCTTAAAGCGATAAACAAAGAGATATGCCAGAGGTAGGTGCATTATATATAAAATCCTAATAAATTTCCAAACAGAAAAATGCTCATCAAGCTTAAATGGTTTACTTTAGCCGTAAATTTGAAACCTCTAAGCCAGGCTAACACATTCAAAACTAACATGTGCCCACATATTTGTGGTAGGCAGAGGGAAAAGTATTGTTTTATATTTAGAATATTTAATAGCAAAAAGGAGCTGAGATGATATCCATAGCAGCGAAATGAATTAGTGAAACTTTTTATGATTCGCTTTTGATGAGACTGAAGAAAACAAATGGTAAGCAATAGAGGCACCGCGTTTTATAACTCAGCTGCATCCATTTCTATCTAGCCATATACCAACGAATAAAAAAGATGCCATCATTCTTAAAATTACCCTCAAAATCCAGAATTAGGTTCACTGCACTTAACAAAGCATTCATATAAATAGCATCTCCTCAGTGAAATGTTCAATAACTGGTTAATGAATCGCATTCTGGGCAATCAATTACGCACGAGACTGTAAAAGCTAATTAATTAACACGTGAAAGAAACTTGAAGAGAATAATTAACGCATTCTTAAAACAACTCCAGAAACTAATGCCACAGCTCTATACCATTACCATATCTGTGCTGCTTATCATAAACGGGAGAAATTAACATCCGTTGGAATAAATACAAAAATAGTTAGGACATACGAATTATTGCTAATGTTGCGACGATCAAGGCTAAACTAATTTTTGCTGGAAGAACTTCATATTTCGGCACTTCATTGCATTCACGATAATCCCACACATTCCCTCATATTTTTGATGTCAAGCTTACTTATGCAGATATAAGTTTTTTCATTTTGTTTTCATCAATCCTGTATTTTCATCAATGTCTTTCTTCGATCTGGTTCTTTTGGCTAGCTATTTCATCCGTCTCTTCAATTAAACGGTTGAATCGAGCTCCAACCACTTCTATCCAAGTCTGTCAGCTAACTTTTTAATCCAAGTCTTCGATCTAAATTTTTGATAGCTAATACTTCAACCTATCCATTCACTGCAAATCTTCGATACAACTCTTCTATCTCACTCTTCCGTTCATTTCTCCCTCTACTCTTCGGTCCGTCTTTTCAATTCAACTCTACGATACCAAGGTTCCATTCAACTCTTCCACCGAATTTTTTGACCTTGCCCTTTTTTTCATGCCTTAAATCGCGCTCTTTTATAAACTCTTTAACCCAACTCCTTGATGCCACCGTTTGCCGCGACTTTTTTTAACCAACTATTGAATCAAACTCTCCGATCGAGCTGCTGTGTTCATCGTATCATTTATAACCCGCCTCGTCAATCCACCCTTTCAACCTCCTTTTTCTATACTATTTTTAAACCTTCCGCTCACTCCTTCCACTAATTTGATGCTTTCATTATACCTTAGGCCAGTGGTGGTACATTAAGTGGCAGTATATTAAGTTTATGCGGAAGTATACAACACCCAGAAAAAATTGAGATAAACCAAACATGCGGATTATTATGCGGATCGATTCAGAACTACTGGTCTTGTTGGACTGTGTCTGTTCGTCTGTCTGTCTTGTCTTCTTGTGTTCAGACTACCATTTTTTGATATTTTGATGAAATTTGGTACACCGCCGTCCTTTGATCCAAGGACGAAGGTAAGGAAAACTTTTTTGACCATATCCCATATAACGCCTTATTTTGAAAAGTCTTTACAGGAATAACTGTGGGATATCAGTGGTGGGTCGCGGCCTTTTTGTTATGTTTTAGACATAACCGAGAATCACAAACCGATATGTGATACTTGATGTTAAGTAATCTCGAGCTTTTGATTATGGTCTCGCTGTAACGAATGGAGAGCTTACAGCAGAGTTTAAAATTTTTGCCGAGTGTACTCGATATTGAGAACACTGGCATTATAGAACGTAATCAACACCATGGCGGCAGATGTAGAGATTTGATAAAATGAAAATTCAATTTTATTGTAGCTCTATAATGCATTGATAATTGCTACTGAACTTTACAAACTTTAAATGGATTATCTTTAAGCTCTCTACTATAGGCTTTATTTCATTTCATCTTTTTTATTTTTTCCAAAATTATATAAAACTTGCAAAACTGCAACCAGCAAAAAAGATGAAAGATTAAATGAATGTGTGTGTTCGTGTCCGCATTAGCATTTGCTTGCACTAGCCAATTATCACCGTGTTATTGTGCCATGAATGGACACGTGTGTATGTAACCATTTACAAATTAAACTTTACGCTACACTAATAACGTGTACAGTGAGAGCTTAGTCCTTGTATGTGCGCTAGAGTTGAAAAGCTAACAAAATACGTAAAAATTAAAATCGTCACAAAAAGCAAAAAAAGCACACCAATAACGGGCAAAATCACAATCATTGAAATATACATAAAACGTTTTTAACCACAGTGCATGCGTTCCAAAAAAAGATAAATTTAGCAAAGGTATTAAATATAATTGTGTTTAATTTGATTTGATTTTTTTTTTTCTTGTTATTGTTGTTATATTGAGACAATATGTATTGTAGGTATTACCGGAGGCAATTTTCATAAAATTATCCACTTTTCCAATTTTCAGTTCACTGCTACCATAAAAATTTCTCACAGCATCACATATAAGAATAACGTAATGTGTTTGCAAGCTTCCGGATTTCCTTCATTTCATTTTTTTACGAGATATGATAAAAAGAAGCAAAAAAACAAAAAAAAAACATAATAAACTTGGCACACAATCGTGGGAAAACAATTTCCTCAAAAAAAATGGTCTGTTTTAATGGCCACCATTGCGCGTCACACTTCTTCTAAAAATATTTTCTTTCATTTCTTTTTAAATGTATTACGAAAAATATGTTTACTTGTTCTAATCTGATGCACATAAGCCCAAAGCATACGGATTTTTAGTTTGAATTTCTGAACAAGTATTTCCGCCTCAGTACATTTTTCGGACATTTGATTTCGTAGATATATGTATATATTGTTAGTTGATGTCCAAAAATCAAGCTTGAAAGAAAGACTGACGCTTACGACAATCGAGAGAAAAATGGAAAAACATTTCGGGTACTCTTTTGATAGAGGCGGTCAATTGATCAAAAATGAAAGATATTTGTCCGGGAAAAGTTTTATTAAAAAAATGTTTATTCATTTTTTCTCTTTTAAGTTCTTATCGTCCTTTGTTATGCTGCTTAAAATTATTTCAAAAATTTAATTCGATTTTAGACCGCATACATCGAATACTAACATTTACCTTTAAAGAATTTGTAGAGCTAAGCTTCCACAATGGGTACACATTTCAGGTAAGCGGAATGATGGATCGATCCAGGTTTTGAAAAACTGCTGACACTTAACTACATGTTCAGCTTACGTGTATTTTGATCATTTTTTTACTTGAAAAAGTCATTAATTGAGAAAAATAGCTATAATATATAACAACTAAAATATTATTCATTATTATCTACAACTTTTCCCCATTTTTGGGAAACGGTGTTGAGAGAATTGCGTTGGTTTGGCAGCGATCCAATCATCAACCCATTTTCGCAATTCTTCAGCGTTTCAAAACCGTATGCGAGCAGAACCATGCTGCATCGATCTGATAATCAGAAGAGCTATGTCCGGTGAGCACGCTGAGTGTGGCAGAAGTTCCCATTCGAGCTGCAACCGTGCATCGTTGATAACTATAGCAACGTGTAGTTGAGTGTTGTTATGCAAGACGATGACTTTGCGTCTGTTAACCGCTACTACTGGTCTTTTTTGCAACCATATATCGTTGAACTTCGCCAATTGACGTTGGTACCGATCTGCAGTAAAAGTTTGGTTCGGTTTTAGCAGCTCGTAATACACTACACTTTGCTGATCCCATCATACGTACAGCAAAGCTTTATGGCCGGCAATATTCAGCTTCGACGTCGATGTGGATGGCTCTCTCGAACTTACCTAAGACTTTTTGCGACTAGGATTGTCGTAGTAGATCCACTTTTGATCGCCAGTCACAGTAGGCCACAGAGAACTCTTCTTTCTTTGCCTAGCAAGCAATGAAACCGCGTGTTCGAGATGGCATTTTCAGTTCATATTCATATTTTAGCCATTTTCCCCCCTTTTGAATTCTTCCCTTCGCATGTAGACGTCTAGAAACAGTTGACTCATCAAGTTCTCAGCTATTCAAAAGTTCTTTGAGAGTTTGAGTTCTTTGCGTTTTCGTCCAATAAGTCTTGCAATTGATTGTTTGCGAACTTTTTCGGTCCTACAGGCCGTTCTTTCTCAATGATATCAAAATCATCACTTTTAACCGGTTGAAAGGGAAACCGGCAGTTGGGATATGATGGAACAGCAGCACTATAGCCTTCTAAAAGTTTTTGATAGGCTTCGACAAAAAAGTATTAAAGTATTATTTGATTTAGAGAATCGGAAACGAAATTTTCGATTCAAGCAGGCTGTGAGTTTAGAAGCTTTTATTTGAGTTTCCTTTAAGCACGAAATTGTTTAAAGGAAACTGAAGCTGAGAGGTTGTTAACTGAAACTGTTTTCGAGACTGAATTTATCAAAGGATATATAAGTTCCCCTTTTTTTACTTTTTTTTTTTAATATCAAAATCAGTAATCACCTCGACATACGCGACGAACACCTTGTTAAAAAATTTTCATAGTCACTTATCCATAATGTCTTTGTACTTGAAAAGAAAGCCATGAGCCTGTGAAGCACTTCACGCACAAATTAAAAATTATTTGAATTTAAGGTCGCATTAACTTAGCCAATCAAGACAGAGAAACAATGGATCTCCAAGGGACATTTTTACCGACGAAACTTATTTACATGCGATTCAATTATTTGAAAAACAATCCAAGTTAGTGTAAATTAGATGTTGGTTCCAGTTTCAGAGGAGGTGCCACTCACTTACAATTATTTCATAAAGCCCAAGCATAATCATGATAGCGTTCCATAACATGCCTTAGTCTATTTTTTTTTTTTTCTTTTTGTTGTTGCTCACTATAAAAAACTGAAGACCTGACATCTCATATGAAAACTATCTGAGGTAATAATAAAAACTGAAAAATATATATGCCATTGAAAGTCTGAATAAATTAATTTAAACTGAAATTTGAGAAAATTAAATTTTCATATATATCTGGGGCATTTTATAAAAATTTAAACCACAAAACCAAGGCTCCTTTGTATCATTATTTGTTTAAACATTATTCCTGTACCAGCAGTAATGGACTAACAACTAATTCGTTGACAATTATGAGCTCTGTAAGTGAACATTTCGTAAAAGGTTGATTGTTATTTGCTAAACAACAACTAAGCGATTCGAACAATGGCAGCGGACATATCAAGTAAATGGAAAAATTGCTTGCTTTGGCGTAAAGCCAAATTTATAGAGACAAGGAAACAAAAACCGATATCAATGGAAGCATGCAAAATGTACGTTGTCTCACAAAAGTTAATCTCCTATATAAAAATGGAAAAAAAGGAAAAAACAAAAAAAAAAACATCGTATAATACCAATAGCAAAAACAAGCCACAATAACAGTCCAGCGTAAAAGCAATAACATGTCACACCAAAGACAGAATCGACAAAAGAAAAAAAACGTATAAATAAATAAATATATAAAAATGTTTTTATCTTTTAATAAACAAAAGTGTTTTTGTATGTGCTTATGTATGTATCGTGCACGAGCGGCTTGTTATGTATTTCATGCTTGAAAGAATTTTGGTGTTAAATAAGAAAATCATGGTTTCATTCTATGGTCTCATGAAACCGAGAAGAAAGAAAGAATTGTTAAAAATGATTTATGTAATGATTTAAAAGTAAAAAATTGAGAATTTCACCCTCATTCAAATCTTAGTAGTAGCAGATTTAATGAAACTAATATTTTATTAGGTAGTCTAAAAAGTGTTAAGCCCGAGTTTTATATATCAAAGCAAACAAGAACGAATTGAATAAATTAATTTTTGTCTACCTAATGTTTTTGTAATAATCTTCCCTCTGCCCCCTTTTCACTATCTTTCACTTGGCTACTTTTGCAAAAGATTTATGCAATTCTTTTGAGCATTCCTAAAGTTGTTTGTTAAAAAGTTTCTGTCATATTCATTTCTTGTCCTTTTGAAATAAAAGAAAAAAAAGTCAATTATTCTCTCGAAAATATTATGAATAAGTTATGAATTATTCAGCAGAGAAATAACTGCAAAAGACAAGAAATATTTTATTCGGCTTAGACCCAATCTTGTCACAACCTTCACTTCCTTGCTTTTCAAATTGCTTAATGAGCACATTTTGAAATAAATAAAATTAAAAAAAAAAGTACAAAAATGTTTTCTATTTAAAATAAATGACAGGATAGTAAACGCAACATGGAACTTCAAGGATCCTATTATGTAACTGGAATGTACTAAAAAAGCAAAATAAACAACAGCAACAACAACAGCAACAGCAACAGCAACAGCTCTCTTACACAAATATGTTTCAGAATAACTAAACAATCGCCGTAGCGTAACAATTCCAAAACATATTAAATACAAACAAGCTTAACGCTATATCCCGCAGATATTGCGTACGCAATATAACATACATGAGAAAATGCTATTAAAAGTACGTAAAAACAAACAAAAAACAAGTAAGAATATTATATTCGCCTGCGATTGAATCTTTTGTACCCAAAATGGTTATACTAAACCACCAAAAAAAACAACAAAAATTTTGTTTTTCATATCCTACAATATTGGGTGGGCGTAGCTGATTTTTTTCTATCTTTGTAGAATAAAAGTGGAAATTTAAAATTTTATATCGCTTGTAGCTTACTTTCGTAACGGACAAAAAAAACCCTATAATGGGCGTGTTCTTTTGCGAGTTTAGACCACTTTCACTATCAATCTGCGTTCAGCAACAAATTTGAAGCAGATCTTCCAACTATGCGATCATGAATACGTTTACCACAGCACTTGGTGGATAGAGGGACTGAAAAACATTTCCAGAGCGATACTAATCAATAATATTTAAACTTTATATGATCTTTGAACCTTCTTCTGGATGCTGTAAACGTTTCGATAACAAAATGATATTTTAATACTTTATAACAATGAGTAGGGGTGGGTGATTTTCCTCATATTTGTATAGGTATCTACTAAATATATATACAAATTTTTTTCGATATAAAAAAGTCACAGTTTCAATATAGACGTGCGTGCAAGACCTTCCGTGCGTGCTAAATTTGGAGCAGATAGCTTTATTTTTGTGTTCGAGAGAATACTTATAGCGTACATTACACAGGCACACAGACAGGTGGATATGCTTAAACCTACTTAGAGTTTGATGCTCATAAAGGACATGAGGTTTATGGGGTCGCCAAAGCTCCCTTCTTCTAGGTCTTGCCACGTTTTCGCACAATGAATATACCCCTCATCCTGCGGTGATAAGTACAATAACGAAAAAGTTCGCGGAGAAGACTAAATTCGAAATTTTGCTGAACGAAGTTTTAGTTAAGTTTATATGAGTTTTGCAACAAACACTAGGAATTAATGTGCCCTTAATGTGCTACAAACACTTATAAATATTTTACCCGGACATCTAGTATTTGCAGGTTAATAACACCAGGGTGATACGAAGACAAAACAAGTGAATGAAGATTTGCTTGACATCCCGAAGGCACCATACTTCACTGTGTTGTTTTAGTCAATAGTATACCGCAGCACTTATAAATACATCGCACTCTATAAAAGCCCTGAGGTCTAATTTTTCTAATCAAGCTTTTTCTTGCAAGATAAGACTGCACTTAAGTAAATTAAGTAATGGGTCGTACTTAATAATAGTTGTTTGCGTGAGTTCAGGCACAAACAGCGTCATCACTTACGCATGTCGCTCCAGTTTATCAGTGATTTCTGGCCCATGGCCAACTAATACGCATTCCATCAAAAGTTTCCAGGATGCGTGAAGAGAATGTCACAGAGAAGTTTAGGTCAGGCTGCCCTAAGCCATTCACTGTGTCTCCCCTCGACGGAATTTTATGGTAATAGCATTACAAAAGAGAAAGAAAATGGCCACGAATCTTTCGTGAAATTCATGGCCACATACTGTTACCGGTCGTGCTTCTTAATCAATGGCAGTACAAGCCCAGACATCCAATACAAATTCTATCATAGATTTCAGAATACGTGGAGAAAATATCAAGACACAAAACAGTAAATCTCATGGTTTTCCTAACTCGTCCAGTATATATCTCTTCGAAACAACGTCAAAGTTAACAAGGCTATAAAATAGGAAAGAATCGATCACGTTGATCTAGTCAAATGGACTCGATTATTTATTCTGCCTGCAGTGCCCGAAGATCGCAAAGCTCATAACCATGCGCTATAAGCATTTCAAAAACTCTAATATACCTCCTACGGCGACTACTAAGGCGCGTAACGACAAAGTATAGTAACGCAAAAAATGCAATATTTATGTATATAGAGTGACATGTCTGCATGAGAATGATGTGCAGTTTACTATTTGTCTTTCATTAAAATTATTTTCTTTAGTCTGAAAATGCGTTTGTTAAAAACTAACAGAAACAATAGGCGACGTTTCCCAGAATATTTGTTTATTCCTTTGTTGTTGTTGTTGTTGTTGTTGTTGTTGTTGTTGTTAAATCGGTATATATAATAATATCTTTTCACACTTATCGAATGCAATGTATTAAATTAAGCGAGCCTTTCACAAACACGCAGATATGCAGCGTAGTCAGCTTAGGCTCATCAGATCAGCTGGAAAGCTTTTCTTCTTTGAATTCCTCAAACCAATTTTTAAATTCGTGTGTCCTGCCATTTAATATAGTTTAAAGACTTTTACTTTCAGTCAAATAGTTCTACATTGGCCTATGATTAGGAACAATATCTCCTATGCCTTCATTATATACCTCTTGCCTTCAATAAGCGTTTTAGCTCAGAGAGGGACAGAATGGAAGGAGAATGTTAGCATAAAGAGGGACGTATTTGTACCTTGGATGTTGTATTGTTTGCATAGATATACTACTCGCGTACAAAGCAACTTACATTTGCGTATATTTCAAAAAACCAATTATCGTAAACTCTGCGACGAATTGCAAAGAATTCAATATAAAAACCGTACGTCCCAATACATTATTTCTTCCTATGGCGGTTGCGTTTGTCCATTTTTTAACAATTTGTGAAGAAACAGAAGAAGTAGTTGTATGTGGCACGGTCTCGGCTAATAAATTCTATCCGATGCTTTTATTTATTTATTTATTTATTTAATAAAAGATACAACACCCAAGCATTTCAAGAGTCAATTTAAGGGCATTGTAGTAAATGATAAAGTACACACAATAAGGAAGTAGAAGTATCAGATGAATTTGTAGATTAACATTAAAGAATACAATTTCATAAGCAATAAAATATAGTAGAGATAGGAGGCCTAAATATTCCACCGACTCAATTCGATTATAGTTTACAATAACTAAAATTTACAAGTTTACAAACTGGTTCTCCAGCCACAACTTAAGAACTTAAATACATCCAAGACAGCATCATAGATACATCAGACGTGTCCTAAGACAGCAGAAATTAAGACACAATAAACTTAAACATGTAGCCACGTGAAAAGTTGAGATGCTATTAGCATCGTAGATTAACATTAATGAGTATAATTGGATCCTAACTCCAACTCAAGGCTGCTTCGAGATCACTCAGACAAATGGTAAGCGATAATAGACCATAAGAGCATACACTATTCCAAAGAGGAAAAATATCGAAGTAGTTTGACCTGAAAGGCATTGTTAGAGTGCGAGATTGTACGTAGGTCCAGTGACATATAATTCCAGCAACGCACAATTCGAACAAGAAAAGACGGCTCAAAACAGCTACATCCAGCTGAAGGAATGATAATCTGCGGATTCGTGGTAGAGCGAGTAAACGAACAGATAGAACATAGATTGAGAAGCCGGCCATATTTAATAATCCTAAAAAAGGGCGATAGGCTGTAAATTGCCCAAACATTCATCCCAAGAAGCGCCTAACATGCTTCGAGATATGAGCCCTTCTGCGAATACTGTAGACATAGAGCACAAGAAGATATAGGCTATGGCGTCAGATACTACTTGCAAGCCATAGAGAATCTGAGTCATCAGCACAGCATAAGTAAGTCTACATTTGATTGGTTGCGGCAAATAAGCATAATTGGAGTAAATTGTGTACAAGGTGCCCACACACACTTTGCCTTGAATGACATCAATATATTCTTCAAAGGTGAGGTGAGAGTCAATGAATAAACTCAGGCCCTTATTTTCTAAATTCAAGGGTTTTGGTTCTAAATTTAATTTTCCATAGTCGAGAAAAACCGCCCACTTTTCGATTTGTTTGCTAAACGACAGAGTCCTTGCAATTGCATCAAAGGCGCAGCATAGGTCCTCTAAGATACACTTTGTAAGCTGCATTTCGTTTTGACGAAAATCTTTCTGTCTCATTGCTTTCGTTAGCTATTTTCTGCAATGACTGCAATATATAGCAATAAAAGTTTAGTATATAAACCAGTTTTGCGAAAATTTCATTCATCCTCAACATCCGGCCGCATACACAAATATAATGTTTGCTAACTTCAAACATCTGCAGTCCAATAAAATTCCGCGTCAACTCGACTCATACATTGTGACTAAAGTTTTCTTGTAAAAATAGTGTTTGGCCATCCTATTCTATGCCAAATTAATCTTTCTTCTGCAAAATTAATTTAAATCATCTGACACAAAAGCGATTAAACCCACACCACAAAGTAAATATTTCATGGAAAGTACTTTCGTGTTTACAGACATTAAGTATTCATATGATAATGAAAAATGTAATGATTACAGTAACTCTTTAATCTAGAACGGATGAACGGAAATCCAAAGCAAATAGTAAAACCAGCAATTTTTGATTAATTATTTCCCACTTACTGGGAAAGTAATATTCACCTTGAATGAGAAACTTTATAACCCAACATTTTAAGCAACAATTTTTGTTTTGTTCTTGTGGCAAGTCAGAGCGCCTTTTTCATATAATTTCTATGCTCATGGCTACGTTTAAACTTGATCTATGGATATAGGCTAAGAAGATATGCTCGAAGTCTCAGATGCCTGTGGAAGTTCTGAGGGCGTTAGGTATGGGAGAAGGGTAGCCGAGGGCTTGACGGACTTGAGGATAAATTAAAAGGCGAATAGTTGAAAAGTAGGACAAGAAAACGATAGGTAGGCGAATGATTCTACAAAGTCATCCTTCAGTTGCGAATGCATCAAATAAAAATTTATTAAAGCGCGAGTCTAACGCCAAAAGCATTTGTTTGTAATACAAGCAACACATGTTTGAAAGTTAAGTAGCTTAGCCAAGCGACTGTGTTGTGATCCTGTGGAGTTTATGAGAAGTACAGCCAAGGGCCAGATGGGCGTATCTGCAAACCAAAGCACGTACGAAAAGACAACCAAGGTGAAAGGAAATTTACCACACGTGCTTAGACTAACCATTTTACATCTGCTAGAAGTTAGGAACTCACAAACGTTGCGAATGCAGGCACAAAATTAGCTGTCGCTCACCTGTTCGCAGATAGAGTATATGAAGTGGAAAACTCTGCTTTGTTAAAGGATGAGTGTAGTGGCACTAGGATTCCCATTTCTTTACAATAAAGCATAAAACAAGTTTTTAGTGCTAAGCAAACAAAAAAGTCCGATATCGCATAATTTTATTAAAATATTACGCTAAATAGAACATTGCTTGTCATAGTCATTGCAAGGTCGTGCGTATTCTCGCATTGGAACAACTTAAAAATTTAAAGACCTACGGACGCTACAATTAAAATTGTTAATCATGTATCACTTTGATATTTTCTCTTAACCCTAAAGGTTTATATTTAACTAAGATAAACAAAATCACGTACAAGTTTACATTGCTAAGTGTACGCATGTGGTTGTGTGTCGTCCAGTTTTGTTTGATTTGTCTAATGCAAATGTTGACTGAAAATTATTTAAGCATTTATTTATTTAAACGATGCAGTAGAAAATGGAATTAACGTAGAGTGGACATAAAATCCAACAAGATTTTCTTCACATATACATGAATACATACATACGTACATATACGTTATGTATAGAAAATTACAGAAAATATGTAGAAAAAGAATTTTTGTTTTGTTTTTTTTCTTTTGGTAATTGATATAACATAAAATAACACGCACACATTGATATAACATAAAATGACTGCACTCACGTATGTTTACCTTTTTTATATACTATGAGACGAACACAAATGCAGAGCAAAAACTTAAATATATATTAGAGCAAATATCGGATTTAATTTACTATGTGCTTCGCAGTGAATAGTTGAGCTTAAGAGCATGAGTAACATGCTGTTATATAGAAAGGGCAAAAAATATATATTCACCTTAGGGCAAATATATTATCAACTACATCCAATGTGTTTATGAGGCGAACTCAATTTACAGGGTAAACAACTGCATACTCCGCTGGTGTAACGCTGAGGTATAAGCGAAATGAACTTTTTTTCTTTATTTCTTTTTTCTTTATTTATTTTGTTGTTGATTTTATGTATGCGACAACAAGTGAATATTTAACGTGCATTGAATTTCAATTCTCTATTTCTTCTTTGCACCTCCAAAAGGTATTCGAAGATATTCGAAGACACCTGCGGTTTAAGAACATATATTATACAAAGCGTGATTACGTGATAAAACTTCAGATTCCAATATAAAACTTAGACAGCCAATGTTAGCAATAGAGAGAAACCATCGATTAACTCGGCCCCAAGCAGCTGCATTGCGAGACCTAACTGTATGGAAACCAACTGATTAATCAGTTTTCGTTTGTATCTTAACTTCTATTCGTCACTGCCTACAAACTAGATTGTAGCTCTTATTGGTTTCTCACATTATTCGTTATGAGCTAAGTCCAACTTTAAAAATATGGAACTATAGGTTATGTTTTCATGTTTTCAATTGCACACACAGAGTTGTAATCGTGTGTAACTACAGCTATGACTGAATGCAATCGAATGTGGCAGCATAATTCCTTTTCCCAATACAAAAATAATCTACCTCCAAAGCGCATAAATTACGCGGTAAATGTTTGGTTCAAATAAAGCAGAGTCTATGCAAACACCGTGGGAAACACCATAAGTAAATTTCCTCTAATTGAAAAATATTTGGATCTCAGTTTAACCAAAGCGTTTTATATTCAACCGCGAGGGAAGCACAAATGCGCTATGGCTCGGCAGGGGATAAACCTGGTAACTGCAGCTTTGAGAGAAAATCTTGATGCCAAGAAACAAATGTTTATCTCTTAGAAGTTTATCCGTTTCTCTCCGTAGAGTAGCAGTAAATGCTCCAGATTTATAGTTTATTGTATTATTTTGCACCCTAGTCACTTTGTTTTTCGAGTCACTTGATCCGTCAGCTATACGAAAGACAATAAAGTGTCGTCCTTCAGTCTACACATATTGTTATGTGTATGAATAGTAATAATATTACAAGGAGCGGCGCAACGCGGCGGCAAATCTTCCATAATTAGGGGTAAAAATTGTGAGAAACAGCACTGCGCGAATATATTGAGATCGAGCTATGCTAATAAACCGTATTATGATGACAAATATATAAGATATGACGATGCTTAATAAACCGGCAAAAAAAAGTGTGGTTAGAAGACATAGCGCAACACAAAGGCACAGAGAAACGCGAGAAAAACATTGTAAAATACTCAGGTTGCACATGAACAATGATGGGCTGTTCAAGATGTCAAAATAATTCCAAACATTCTTTCCAGCACGGGGCTAATAACACAATATCTCTAAAGGAATGCAATGTAAACAAAGATTGTTGCAAAGCAACACAAAGGGCAATGGTTTTCAATTCGACGATAATGCTACAATTCTACAATTTTTAATTACTTACACCATTGAAACACGTTATCTAATGTGGTTGACAAATCCATTAATAGACTGTTAATGTAATTGTACCAAAGAAAATTAGTGGGACAAAAGAAACAATAGTGAGCTGCAGGACAACAGTCGCGACTGCCAACTCGCTGTTCGCGGGTTCAAGGCTCACTGCGACAGATCATACTTCGCCGTATACACGTATAGTTAGTTCACTAGTTCGTATGTTGTAGCTGCATACTTTTATGTATATACATAAATAAAAAAATAACAGCATAAATAAGGATAATAATAATAATGCAGAAGCTAAAAAACCGGATATGATGCTCATAAATAAATAGAAAAGAAAGAAGATATGAGGTAGCAATCTCCAACAAACACAACATCAGGCCAAGATAAAAGGTAACAGTTCGCAATCTAGGTAAGAGAACTAACCGGCTTACAGAGCCTTTTGCTAGTTCTTCGTCTTGCAGTTGCCTGCGTATCGCCAACCTGCCGTTCTTCCACTGCACTAACTGCAGTTTGAACAGCCTCTCTGCAGTTTTCTATTCATTTCGAAGCTGGCTCCTATCAAATCGAACTTCTTTTTCCCTACGCCCTTTATCTAATGCTTCCTGCCCACTACCAAAAATATCAACAATAATGATAATGAAAATAATAACATTTGGGCGCATAACATTATAGCGCAGAGCAAACATGTCTGGCTTTCACCCGGAAAATGGAAGTTCGATTTCTGGGTCGGGCTCACATTTTCTTCTTGGGCACTATAATACAAAACAAAACAAGTTTTGGAACGCAATTTGATATATGGAAACATAATGGACGACCTATTTAATCGAACGAAAAAACACAACCACACCAAAAAGGCTCACATGCTACAAATATTTCTCTAGCATTATTGTAAGCATGACTGCCAAAAAGAATGCGAAGCGCGCGTTAATAACAGTGACACTCTATACAAAATTCACAGCGCAAATGCAGTAAAAATTCTTCATGAAATTAAATTCATTCTATACAGCATTGCTGCAATTTTGTGTAGGCGCGTAATTGAAGCTTTCGTTGTACGAATAAATAAAAAGCATGCGTTGGTATGCTCTACAGAAGCGAAATCAAGTTAGAAATTCTAAATCGGTATGAAATCTACGACGTTTTTATCGAATTCTTTGTCTGAATTCAATATGAGAGGCGACAAAAACACCACTAATACATAGCCATTGAGAAAATGAAATCATACACCAACTAAGTGGAGACAGAAGAAGTTACTAACACAATTCACTTTGAAGAGTGCATCGGTAAATTTTGGTAATTGAAAGCCATTAGACAAAAGTCACAAAGTAATTTTAAAAGCAGCGCTAGCACTGTTTACACTTTTTGAGTAAATCCTATAATTTGTATAGCTTTAGAAAGTGTTGCAATTCTTGCGGCTTTAATTTTGAGCACATTCAAGTGCAATTAGAAAGAAAATCTTTGTTTTTCTGCTAATGGAGAAAATATCTTACATTACTTATTAATGATAAGATTTTCGGATAAATACGTTTAATAAAGAACACAAGTAAGTAAAGCTATTAAGATTACGCTGTGAATACTAATTGCCCTCATAAAGCTGTTAAGTTCAGCTAATATGTTCGTTTTTTTTTTGTTTTTTTGTCGAAATGTCTCTGATAAATACGTGCTTGCGTGCTGTCACAATAATATTACATTTTAGTGACTCTTTGGCTTATAAAAATTTATAGAGGGATTATATGTCATACAATGTTTTTTTTTTTTTTTTTTTTT
>KK502481.1:81959-104812 GCA_000688735.1 Glossina austeni | reverse complement strand
ATTCAGAATTATTTTTCGAGTCGATCTAAGCATGTCTATCTGTCCATATGTTCAATATTTGTTGCAATTATTAAAATACTTTGCTGGAATGCAAAAGGTTTTTGTCCCAAGGTCCCAAGAACGGAAGCGATTAAAAATGAATTGGATCATGTTGACGGTCGCTTCGGTTTTGTAAGATCGTGTAACAATAAATATCTTGGCAACCAATATCAGTGAAAAATCGTACCAAATCCATGGGAAAAATTAGTATGGGAATCATTTCATATCATTTTTACAAACTCCTCTCATATAAACCTTCTTAGGAAAATTAAAGTTTCATCCAACTATGGCGATAAATGACGAGTTGATAAAAATTACTGCAAGCAAGGCATATACGTTTACTGTGGTAAGTTTGGACCGTCCCCCTTACAAGAGTTATGTTTAAAGTAAGCCTTTATAAGGCGACAAAGTACATATAATTTTCTTCTTTCGATAATGACCTAAGATGGATGAAGATTTATATTTAATTGTTTTTCTTCACTCTTTGCGATGCTTTAACTTATTTCCACGAGAAAATTAAGATTAATTTTAATTAAATTAAAAAAAACCGAACTGTCTTCCCCATCCATTTGGTAACAAATTGATTGTTAAACACACTCACTATCACAAGTTTTAGAAAACTTTAAAACAAGAAATTTTATTGAAAGAAAAGTTTTAGATGCTGCTTTTTAAATAATAGAAAGTAGGCTTAAATTGTATAAAGCAGTTATTCGATAAGCACTTATTCTTATGCTAGCTACTAACAGTAAGGTTTCCCTTAACGTACCTGAATATCATAAAATCTCTGAAAAGAACTTCTCATAGGTATTCTTAACGAAAAAGTGCTAATCTAGTTGATAAAAGGGATACACAGATCACAAACAAAAAAAATAGTTAAAGACGTTCCTTAAGAAGAGTAAAGGTGTTCCTTAAGAACCATATGCTTTGTGTTTGTCCATTAGATTTTTATCCCTTTTTGGCATGGGAATGTCGCAATTCTAATATAAATCAATTCAAGTCTTTTCACTAAATATTAAATTATGCACTTATCGGGCCGATCATAGGGAGCGTACATCGACAGCAATAGAATTCGAGCTTTAATTACATAGTTTCGATAATTCGTGATAACGTGATGATAACGTACACCGACCAGTTCGAATGTTAAAAGGAAGAAATCCTACTACAAGCAAACGAATGCGGGAGACTTCAATGGGAAAACTTTTTAATGTAATAAAAAATAAGAAAAATAAAAGAGGTTGCTTAACAAGACATTTGAGGGATAAGCAAGAAGAAACGCTTCTCGAAAAGTTAATATCAGACTATAATTAGTGAGAAGGACATCATTTTCATTTAAAAATTATACATCAGTGACGGCATGCACATTAACCCTTTCTATTCCTATATCGAATATTGATTAAACATCGTATTTCTTACATCAACTCCTATATCTAGTTAGAACCAAAATTATATTATTTAAAATTATTAACTGTTTTTTTTTTTTTTTTCTTTCAAACGCTAAGTGTGTTGCATACCGAACATTCAAATCTGTTTTTCTTAAGACAACTTTTTGTGCCTTCTTTGTAAACTAATTAAAGAATTCATAGTAAATGAAACAAAATTTGCAACGCAAACGGTTAAGGGGAAGAAGTCATCGTGTTCATCTAGCTGCTCATAAATCGGTTTAATGGCTTAATACACTTCTTTAAAAAGCTGTGGCTTATAATGGAAGCTGAGACAAATCCAGTGTTTTCACCTTCTTCTGGTCATATCCAGGCTCTCCAATTGCTTGTAGATCAATATAAAGTTTCTTTCTAATGTCATCAACTTCACAGCATAGATTCATCTGGCACAAGCACTCTCTTTGGAATGTTTACGAGAAATGAAGAAACTGCAAGGAGAAAATTTGTTGTAGGTATTCTACACCCATCTCTTATTTCCTTTGAAAGTGATTCCGAATTGATTTAAGCCTATATGACCATCTGTCCGTCTTGTTTTCTTTTAATGAATTTTTGAGAGAAGGCTGAAAACTATTGAAAGTGATTCAGATCGAAATACTTTTTCGATCTTTTCTCATATAACGCTTCATTTAAGCAGTCGTTATGTGAATAACTGTCGGGTCTGTAGAGTACTTAAGGGGGAGCAGTGTTTTTACTTGTGTCTTCATATCATTTTCGAATATTCAAAAGATAATTTAAGCAAAAAAAAAAAAGGAAAAAAATGTTTTGAAAACTTTAGCGTGCTTTCACTCCTTTACCGTAACGGAAATTAAGAAATGTACGCGTATCTGCCTGCGGGCAAATCTTAAATAGTTACAATATGTGTCAACTGAACATTTTAAAATGAAGCACAAAGATGGGTGCAACATAACGTACACGCATGATGTGGTACAGTAGAAAATTTTTTTTATTCAATTTTACTGAATGCTGTGACAATGTAGGAAAAAGAAAAAAATATTTATATCTTTGCATCGCAAGTGGACACAGTTGACAGCGATTTTCGCCACCTCTTAGCTTGGAACTATAGCATAAAATAAGAGCATGTATGCATTGCATCTCATATTTTACAAAAAAAAGAAGAAGAAGAAGAAGAAGAAAAAGACGAAAGGCATTTCGTATTGAATAGTATTACCAAGTGACCCACAATAGTTGCCTTTTTAAACTTTTTATACTTTCAACTTGAAAATTTTTCTACAAAATTTGACTAAAATTATTTTATTGACTTTTAAAAGTTTCTCGTGCTGCATTTAAACTGACATTCATATTCGTATAGATTTCGTTGTTTTCGTTTTTGACAATGTATGTCAAAAATATTTTACATAAATATTTTGATAAAATGATTTAAAACAACGTAAACACGTACTGCAAACGTGCTATCCATACATCCAATTACTACCAATAAAAATTTCTAGTCCATTTCCACGTTTGTGTAAATGTATTTTGAATGCATGAATGTGTACATTTCCAAGTGCCTCGTACACTTTATACACTGCACAGGCTGCGATTGCTGAACAATTAAGTTTGCATGTACTCGTAAAGTACGGATTGCTTATATCCTGCACAAGAAGACATTCTGTCACTCTGTCTCTATGTTTGTGTGTGCTTCCCGAACATGTCATTAGTTTTGTGCAAAGAAAACAAACAAAACAAAAAAAAAAAAAACAAGGAAAACAAGGAAAACAAGAAAAGCAAGAAAAAAAAGAAGAATTGTATATAAAATGGAAATGTTGTATTTTATTATCAAAAAGTTGAAATATGCACTTGAGGACTTGCCTTTAAGCGTAGCATGTAAAAGGAAATGTGTTCATTTATTAAGATAACGACGGAAAAGAAAATTGAAGCACATTTGCAAAAAAGAAATAAATTATTTCATGAGATAGTTTGATGTTAACTTTGAGTTTTATTGATTCGTTCGTTACTTAATGTTTATGATGATAATGTAATTAATAATAATTAAGATTGCTACACGAGCATGAGAGTTAAAACTCAAAGTTTGATTTTTCGATTGTTTGGTACAAAATTGCTTCTAATTTTCCATATTTCAACTAATGTTCGCCATACTTTTTTCCATAAAGAAAACACAAATCTTACGAAATATGATTTTTGTAAGCATTCAACTTTTCTTTCAGTAGCGAATATCGTTATCAATGCATGCCTACGTGTTCACGTAGAGAACGCAAGACAATTGTCAGCCGCTAGGCTAGAGCTGTAAAGCATTTGGTTCGCTAATGAGTGGCGTATCTAACGCGTGAGAGAGCACTGTACAAAAAATCTTTCTGTATCAGGTAAAAAAGAAACCTTCAGGCAAAAACAAGTCAAATATTCATAATATTCGATAAGTAATTTATCTGTTTACCATCCGCAGAGAATCAGAATAATTGCTTGCAAACTTTTTTGTTGAGCATTTTTTTAAGGAAAATTTCTGAATTTCTTTTAATGATTAAACGATATTTTTTAAAATATAAAACGTCAAAAGAAACGAAGGAAGCAATAAGCATTATGAATTACTTGAATTGAAACGAAGAAGTACGGGCCCGTGAATCCGTGAATACCGTTCAGATTATTCAATTGGTCTACAGCACTTGAAAAACCATACTACGAAGTTGTAGTTTAATATTTTGCACGAAAAACTGAACGCGGAAAAGCTTCGCCTCTTACGCCCGATCGAACAAAATTCTTTGATTCTTAAATTCATTTGATTTTCGCTGTTATTACGAATGAAACGTAGTTTCATCACTACATGACGGAATCACATGAAATATATAAAGAGTGGCCTTTGCGGGAAGGAAACGTACTACGCCCAGTAATGCATTATTTTCATCATCAATTAAATAATAGTAAGAGATCAGGTCATTATCGCTCGAAAAAGAAACAAATAGGCCGAGGGGGAGGAGTTGTTAAATAAACATTCCTTTCAGTTACTATTTCGAAAGGCAACTTATTTCTATAAATTGTGTTTAGCGAAATGTAAATCACGTTTAAGAAACTCTTTCGTGTGATCAGTTCAAAGAAGAATTCAGAGATGCTTAATATCAATTCATGTGAGTTTGTTCGTTATTACCTAACGTAACCATATGAAACATCGAAAGAATAGAAGCGAGCGCCAACGATAATAGAGTTCTTAGATCACTTGAGTTTAAAACCCGTTTATTCCTCGAACATTGGACTGGCAAAACTGTGCAAATTGGGTTAACTTGTTAATGTAAGTCTTATACCTCCAAACACGGTTGTGCAGTAAGCTTTTTTAGCCATATAAAGAACCCGAATAAGGAAGACGGAATTGTTCTGAAATGCTCATCAAATCGGATTAGTTAAAAAAAAATTGGAAAAACCTTGTATCCGAACTCTATCAAGCCGGAACGAGTTTATGTTGAAAAATTAAATCTAACTTTATAAATATATATATACATATATATATACATATGTAAATATAAATGTATATATATATAAATAAATATATATGTACATATATATAAAATATATATATACATATATATATACATATATATATACATATATATATACATATATCTACACATATATATAAAAAATATATATATATATACATATAAAATATATATATACATATATATATATACATATATCTACACATATATATAAAGAATATATATACATATATATAAAATATATATGTACATATATATATACATATATATATACATATATATATATATTTATGTAGTTTCTTTTAGGCAGTGGTTGATTGCCTATCAATATGTAGTTTCTTTTAGGCACTGGTTGATTGGCAAACAATTAGTTGTGTTGGTCTGTTCATGTGGAGGAACAAAGTAATTATTACATTCCAGATTAGAGTAATACGTTTCTATCGAGCTTAGCTGGTTGTAGGAGACTATCATTGTCCTCAGCAAAGACAGAAAGGCGTTAATTACATTTTTTTCTGATATGGTCAATTACTCTAGGGATGTCACTTATACGCCTAAAAAAGTGATGATCAAGCTCACTCAAGATTAATTTACTTAATTGCCAAAATTGCTTTTAATTTATGTATATGTTCTTATGTTTTTATAGTCACGATGAAGTAAATCAGATTTATCGGATATTTAAACCGTGTAGAAATACTAGACGAAGACTACTCAGGGGATAAATATAACACTTTTAGCAAGCGATCAACACTTTTAACTATACGATCAATCGTGTCCGTCTTTCTGGATTATGGCTCTTCAACCACATCTAGAAGAAGAATTCTTTTTCATATTCATAACTTTAAGCTAAAACCTTTTGCTAAGCCATTCCATAAGTCTAGAAAAATTTAGAACAAGCAATTGTAGCAAAACTTTGAGATTACAACTTACAAAGGAGTCACATTTTATTCAAAACTTGTACGGATCAAAGTCGCAGGACTTGTTTTGTTTCCACACGCAGTTATAAGTTATTCCTATGTATATAAAGTGGCAAATGTATTTTACTTTCCGCTCATTTTGTTTTATAGCAAGAAGTTCGTTATTCTCTTGTGAGTGTAACTATAGGAATGCTGTAATAAGTAGAGCGGTACAAGCAAAGACGGAATGGAACGGCAATATCACATTGGAAATAACTTGGTGGAGATATTTCGAATATGATCAACTAACTTTATGATTGGCAACGACAATTCGATTTCGAGCAGAAGCTTAGTGGAGAAAAAGATTACAAATCCTCTCCTTTCTGAATCGAACCACCACGACTTGGTAACGCACCAGCATCCGAAATAAAATCCGTCATAATCCGTTGGCCTGCACGCTATAGGTGCCGAATTAGGGGCATTAGCGTGCATTTCATCCATTGGTTGGGTTAGGCGTTAGTTCATTTAAGTTAAGTGTAGGCATTTAAAGATTGACTTTTAACCGCTAGATTCTTTTTTGATTATTCGAACCATGTATTTCATTATTTATTTTTTAGGATTTCAATATAGGTGAAGAAAATAAATAACGACGTTAACGATGCCTGCAATAGGTGATGAGGCCATATAACGGCATTACCTTATTAAGAGGTAAATTTTTCTAACGAGGAAAAATTCTGTTCCTCGCAAACTATTGAATGCTGCCTTGTGTTTTAGAAATTGTAATGGATGCATAAGTTTCGAGTTTTGTTCTCTTGTCACATTAAGTTTAAACATGAGGCAGATCCATCCATAAGTAACCCCACCAAAAATGAATTAAGAGCCATACAGAATAATAGAAGAAGATAAAGAGGAAGTGATCGCGGCTTAGTGGGCGACTGGGTACTCACTAAAACCACGACGTCATAAAGTCAGCCCGGAATTTATTATAAGCTGCACACAAATTTTTGGAAGATTTTGGAGAGGTTACGAAATAATGTGATAACGAACGTAAATGCATCTTCCTTGAGTGTAAATAATTATAAAATATTTAATTGCTATTAGTGGCAGCGATGCCTGCAAATGCTTGTATTTCACATTATGTTATATAACGTTCTGCTTGAAGTGCAAGCAACAATTCTTTTTTTTTTTCTATCTATTGTTCACTGAGTTTTCGGCGACGACAGAAAGAAATCATCATCAGGAAAAGCGCCCTTATGGCAAAACAATCCAAGCATACACTGCAGCCCTCGTTGCATAAAAAAGAATTTTTACAAACAATTAATTCATGGCATGACTTAAAGTTCACTTCCTTACGGCATTAGATGAACTCGTAACGTTTTTGATAAAACAATTAATATTAATTAAGACGTTTCTGTACATGAAATAAATATTCTCAGCTTGTTTACCTTGTACAGGTTTCTCAATAAATTATTCTTAAGTTATTGAAATTTAATATCAGCTTTTCTACCTCAATTGCATTCAGGTTATACATTGGCTTTGGCTTTTGGCCAACAATTTGTATTCGATGTGATGTCTGCTCTCTCTCTTATAATAATAAATCTTACCTGTGCACTTTACATAAGGATGGGCTTCGTATATTTGTACGGAAACACAAATTGAAGCCTGAAAGAGAAAAGAGAAATAAAATAAAATGAAATGAAAATAAAATGAAAAGAATTTCATAAAAATTTGATATTTGTTGAGTTTCTTAAATTTTACCGCTTATATATCAATTAAAAAAACTTAAAATTTATGATAAAGCAGTTTATTGAAAATATTTGTGTTTATAGGATTAAAACTTGTTGAGCGTCTATTGAGAACAGACAACTCATTAGACAAATTTTTATCAAGTGTTTGGTACAAATTTTTCTAAATGAAAATATAATCATTTAACCTTAAGGGTTTTTTGTTTAATCAAATGCGGAACAATTGTTCTCGTTATCGATAAAATTTCATAGAATTGTGAATCATAACAGCAATAATAAATTGTTGGTAATAATCTATGTCAGCATTTTTATTTTCTTTCGTTAACTTTTACTTGTGATCTTCGCCTGTTGACCTTCAACAGTGTTATGTTGTTCATACAACACTTCAACACTGCTTGTTATCAATAATTGAACACTGATGTTCACATGCTATCATTTATTTATAGCACTTTTTTTTCTTTTATCTCCTTTACCCTTAAAGTTCTCCTTGAGTTCGTTGGGTTAGCTTTATTTACGATAGCCATTATTTATTTATTCTAAGTTAATAATTTATATGAAACTTTCCAGGATTTAAATAAAAATGTGAGCAAAAACCGGATAATACACATATAGTGAGAGTAAATCATACGAAAATTGTGTACACAACCACTGGATATAAGCCACGAACTCCACAATTGTAATAAGGGTTGTAAGTGAAAACTTTTGAACTGTGTAACAAAGTAAGCTGTTTTTCTTTTAAATTTCGGAGCTCACTATCAGCTGATACAGGACTCTAAGCTAAAAGCAAGTAATTTATTGTAATATTTTAAAATATTAAAATTGTCCACTTTTGCTTTCACAACTCAAACACCGCGAGCATTTGTTGTTACACCCTACACCAACTGCGAAAAATTTGTGCGGATGTCTATGCAAGACGCAAATGGACTTCAGATGGACCCACCTTTTATTACAACGATCGATTCAGCATCATTTTTTGAATCGATCTGAGTTTGTCTGTCCCTCGGTCCCGCTGATTTCTATCTACATACTCTTGAGTACAAAATTTGATACATAGCAATGTTTTGCGTCAAAGGTGAATTCTATTCAGAATGAATCGAGTCCATTCTCGTAGAAATGCTAAGGTCCAATCTATAGAACTTGCCTAAAATGTATCTCAAAAATTTGTGACTCACATATGGCCCCAAAAATACAAGGATAGACATCGGAAAAACAGATGGACGCATGCGACCTATGTCAAGGCATAGACGGCAATTCAGTATACTGTTTTCGTCCGTCCGGTTTGGGCATATTTGAAAAGTATACTTTTCGGACCTCTGGAAAAAGACCTTACGCCAAATAACATGTCAACGGTAATGTTAATGGACACCGAAATATGGACGAAATGCGCCTGTTGGCTGCAAGACATCTTTTGGTATAAAGCCACACAAAGGCGGCATCCGAATTCCTAATATCAACCGTAAATGGGGAGAGTAGTATGATATAGAGAGGATCAAGAATCCATAAGGCTCCATTTCGAGATAATACGAGCGCGGTTCCGGGATGGCTTTGACCTTAATGTAGGCCCATTAGCTGCCAGTTCGCTCTCAGTACGTCCGAAAAAATGGACAGACAGATTGACAAGCTTAAATCGATTTAGGAAATGATCTTGAAGCGTCCGGTATAATAAAATGTGAGTCTCTCTTTTGCCCTTCTACCTGCCATATACAAGCGCATATACGTGCAAACGTACAAAAGTTTCATCTGAAGCGTTGCATTTTCTTACTTTCTTTTAAAAGCGGGCACGCTTTTCGTTTGAAGTATTCGCGTTGTGTAAATCCATGTATCATTTTTTGCGTGTAATAAAATATCAAGAATGTCGACTTTGACAGTTTTAGCAAAATTGATCAAGTACTTCAGTCAACCATGCGTGTATGCCACACACACGCTGTAAACAAGATGATACGTTTCTTAAGGATTAGTTATGCTTTCCACGTGAACGAAAAGTATCAAATATGGAGAAGATATGACATAGACACTAAACAATAAAAACAAACACAAGTACGAAAATTATATTCAGCTGTGACGTAGTCTTCTATACCCCTTATATTTGTGTGAAGAAAAGCTCGTAGAAAATGAAATTTTGATTTTTGATAATATTGAACGGGTGTGCGGCCGATTATTTTCTTTTTTGTAGAGGTAGCGCAGGGTCATACTTGCAATACAGGAGTGAAATGTTTATCGTTGTATCTGTTGCACTTTATAAGTAGCGAGAAGGTCTTTGTGCTCTAGAGTCAGTGGGGCTTTGAGTTTATATTGTACTGTGGGTATCAGTTTATCCCATTTTCAGTACTGACCTGCGTGCAAGAACTCTTAATACTTTTGTCAAATTTGGCGCCACCACAAGTATTTCTATCGCAGGCATTAAACAAACGGGCAGACAAACATTCTTAAAACGATTCAACATTTAATCCTGATCAGAGTCTTATAAGAACTTTAAAGCGTTACTCTTAATGTTGCAAACTTTCTGACTTGACTACATTCAACTTTCGATCAGGAGACCGGTTTCCTCCAGGGGAAATTGGAGATTATTTTTTAATAATAAATGATTTAAAAAAAGCTGCTTCTTTATCTTAACATTATTTTCTCTATAAAAAAAAAAAAATGTGCAAACTTGCTTCCCAACAACTGCATTGCTTTCCAAAAAAAAAAAAAAGAATGTTTGCATTTTAGTGCTTTCGCTTTAAAGAAAGGAGCCCAACACTATATAATCGACATTTTCGTCATTCGCTAAGAAAACGTCATTTAGTTAAATAAAACTTTAATTCAGGAAATTCTACTGCAAGGCTTTTGCTCGGCATTGAGGCTGCTTTCGATTGAGTTTAACATGGACTCATTTTTAAAATGCTTCGACAAAATATTACTCTCGACATCGGTAAAATCATGCAGAGCTTTTTGAAATATATGTAAGTTAGATCGTCAAGTTCTCACTTCATTGTAAGCTATGCCGGTTGTCCACAAGGGTCTTGTCTATCTATCTATACTGTATAATATTTTCATTGCAGATATTGCATTACCAGATGGCTGCATGGTTTCTATATTGGTTGACAAGCCTGCGTTTCTGCTGCAAACGGAGGCGCTTTCCAAAAAGTGAAAGATTCTATTTAATGGGCAGAATGCAATGAAAGCGATTTTTTTTACTCATAAATGCAAACCTTACTTCATCACACAACATATATTAAGGATTGGTTGTAATGACATTCCATGGAAAAGTGAAGTCAAATATGTATGGCATCAACGGTAAATTTAACTGTCACTCTAACTATATTATTCACAACGTTAACAGTACCATCAAAATTTATTGCCCATTGATTAATAGAAATGCAAGTTTAATCATAACAGCAGCAACAAATTGATTACGAAAATTATACTCCATTCCTTCATATTTTATGCCTGTCCGATTGGGACCTTATTTGGGACCTTGGAATTTTTCTGCACTTAATCTACACTTAATTTCTTGTTGCGGACTTGCTTATAACAAAACTTCAAAGTTAAGTGTTGTGAGACTGCTTGCCCTTATAACACGGAGTAGCTCATCGGATCCCAGGGTTCTTCCACAAGATTTTATCCATGTCCTTGCTCTACGACTTTTCAGATAACATCACGCTTTCGTTCATTGTTCAGAGTTTTATATTTTGTATCAAGATAGTAAAATTATATTTATTGTTGCACTCAAGTATTTCATAGATTAATCACAAAATATTGTTCAATCAAATTCATTGAAGTATTCCATCGTAAGCTAGTTCTTATATTTTAACTCATATATTAACTCGTCGTAACAAAGATCTTACACTAGCAGACGTTCAAGCTAAGTCACAACGGACATATGTCCGTCTTCAGCCATGCGGGAAGAATCCAACTTCTTCAACGCAAGTTCCATCTCTTCTTCTTCTTAAAAATGTCGCCTTGGCAACCTTGCCAGATCTCAGTTTAAATCGTCTGATTATGATTCATCGTCAATGACTGTGTATTGTCACTACTACTTATCTAACTTATATTAGCGCATCACCTCGAACGGGACCTATGTGAGGGCAAAACGAGCTGACGACTTTGTGTTAATTTTAGAACATAATCCCGAAACTCACATTACTCTCATATCAATGAACTACGCTTACTGTAAATAATTCCTTTGTTCGTTTATTTTTCTTTCTTCTTTTCTTCTTCTTCTTCTTTTAGTTTAGAAGATTTTTCTTACACTTTTTTTAACCTTTCTATTACTTTAAATACAATATATGATCTAACAATCGATTAATTTCTAAGGAAAGTTTTTATAAATAAATTCTTTAGTCTTTTCTATCTCGTCGAACATAAAGGAAAAGAAATTAATTAAATAAAAAGTTAAATTGACAAAAATCTTGCAACAATTTCGATAGACACGGAAACGTTTATTTCCTCAACAAAATATGTAGTAGCGGGGAAGGCTTAGTAAACGGCATAGTATAGCGAGCATATGGTAATCTCTCGGGGTTATTCAAAATAAAATAAAATTTTGGCTAACTGTCCTTTAGCCATTTATGCATGTTTTCATTCGCATATATTTCATGCTCTTCAATCTTTACTAAGGGAATATTTTTTAATTCACTCCTTTCGCATATATAATTAAAAATGCAAACAATTTTTCCTTTTTTTATCCATAATACGCACTTTACGTACACCTTAAAGCTCGTTTACATCCACGTAACCCCATGATAAAATGCGGTCGATTGCTTTGGCATTAACATTCAGTTTTGCATGTAGAGCATAACCGCTCTCGTCCATGGTGGTAACCAAAAGCAAAGCAAAAATTTCAAAAAAAAAAAAAAAAACCAACAAAAAAGAAAACCAAAATGTACAAAATTTGGAATTTTGTGAATGCACCATTCGTACGCTACACATATATATGTATGGGTAAACAAGACAATGTTACATATGAATATTTATTTAAATATATTCACATATTTATGCTCATATGTGAATGCTTTAATGAGATATCTCTGTATATTCAAATGGAATTTTCTTTTATCTATCTTTTTTTTTGGTAAAGACCACAAGCTCTTAAATGCAGCGTAAAAGCACACACTTGTTTATTCCACATAGACAACTATTATTATTCTTGTTGTCTTTATGTAGTTTGGTTACAGTGTATGTAAGTTTAATAATAAAATAATGTTATGCATAAAATGTGAACGTGTCGATGATAAAGCACACACTTGTGTAGGTATATGCCTAGAATAGTGAATAACAGAAAATAAGAAGAAAGAAAAAGCACAGTGGCTTTTGATTCCTATCACTTGCCTAAATAGCAATAGAAATTTTAAAATTTCTTTCCATAGTAATGTCGGGATGTTTGTTTCTCTAATGTTATTTAATTTCAAAAATAAAATTTTATTATTTGTACGTGAGGGTTGCTTCATCGATATATGATGAAAATTGTAATTGCTTTTAAAAATATAGTTTAATAGAACTTTAAGAAGTATGCCTCCCAATAAGAAGGCACACATCACACAAGAGAAATAAATTTTTAAAAGCCATTCAATTGATTTTCACAGTGCGACTAAATACGGAATTCGAAATGATTTCGGAGTAAATCGAAGGATAAAGTGGTCATCCACAGCATCTATGAACAAAGTAAAATATCATTTACAAATACGTTCAATGTGATGAAGCATTAAAGTCTCTTTGAAGCTCTGCACATTTTATGTATCTGCACCGTGAGCTTAAAGTGTCTAAATAGCAAAATGTACCGAACTTAAAATAATAGAGACCGTAGTAAGTAGTTAGAAGCGCTATGATAAACGAATCGATTGCATAAAATGAATAAATAAATTTTGACTTATTGAAGACTCAAAATTTTGTGGAAATACTTAATACATACGAAGTATATCAACACGGGACTTGAAGTCGATTTAATCAGATACCTTTCTCTATCTGCACCTGTAAGTCTTAATAGGAATAGGTAATGAATTCTGGGCGTGCATACTTCCACTTCTACTTATGGTCGTTTTAAATCCATTTAGAAATCATTCTTTGCTCTTTCTTTGCTTTTACTGGCTTAATCCTGGCCTTTTGTTGGTGTAACCTACAAATTATTAATCAGTGATAATCTCTCAGTGAGAGACTGAGGCCAGATTTATGCTGGTAGGAATGTTTATGATAATGCTAAACAATGGAAAGATCGACTCAAAAGTGTGGTTTACAGTTAACAATTTAAATCTGCCTATGTCGTACCATCTATTAGCAGTCACACTTAGTCAGCATCGTCTTAACCGTGATTATAAGTCCGCTTATATGCGATATAAAAAATTTTAATTGTGTTTAAAATTCATTTTGGGCATCAGACAAAGAGAAAAAAAAAAACAAATCAACGCCATTGGTGCAAATCAATTTTTTGAAAGAATTCCACGATACTCACTAGACTCACCAGACTTTGGCTTGTAATTTCGGAATAGTTTTAGTTTGTTGTTGTAGGTGAAAAAATGCTATGGCATCAAAAGCCAAGCAGAAAAGCATTATTTTATGACTTTTACTTTCATTGGTGCAAATACAATAAATTTAAATTAATAAATTTATTATTCTTTATAAGACGTGTCTAGAGAAACGACGCCATTTTTAGTGAACAACACTCAAAAATGTGGAAAAAAATCCTTTAACGCCTTCAGCGAAAGATGAGGATTACATTTATTATGTCAAAACATTTGCAATGCCCATAAGGAAACTTTAGAGACCAAGCAAAGAGTACGAACGAATTTCTGAATCGATTTAAGCATCCATGTCCATCTGTCCGCCTGTGTGTTACCTTTTGTGAGCTGATAAATCTGCAGCAATTTAAATGTGTGCTCTACTGGCGATAGCGTAGTAGGTCAAAAAAAATTGAAAAAAATCGGCCATGCCTGCTCTATTTTGTAGCGTGTCATAATACTATTTTTTTTTTTTCAAACCTTTTATGTAGCAAGGAAGCAACCTTTAAAAACTCCATAAAAAAGCAAAATTCTTGACCAGTTTGAAATTCGGAATACACTTAGGCATGTCCGTCCGTGCGTCTGTCCACCCGTTGCAACCGTGTAGCATCAGTGGTAAACATTTTCCCGTTCGCAAAAATCAAGATATCGCCCACAAACTTGCAAAAGAAGAACACGCCTACAGTGCCCACACGTCTATGTAACAAAAACTGTGAACATCATGTGCTTTCCGTACTATTCACAAAACAGAACATGTAGACCACATGAATTTCCACTTTTATTCGGAAAATAGAAAAAATCAGCCGCGCCTATTCCATATTACAGAATATAAAAAGTTAATTCTTGTTCTTCTTCTCAGTCTTTTCTAAGATTGTGGTGATGGGTATAAAAGTTTCAGTCACGAATATAATTTTCTTACTTGTTATAATTTAAGTTAATTAATATTTAAATGTTTATCTCTTAATCTCAATACTCGGATAAAGGTACTTTTTCTTCACCTGAATGTTTTCTAGTCAAGAAATAAAATAAAAATTAAAAAGTGGATGAACTCAAAATTAAAAACAAACTTTTGTCCATATACATTGGGTATATTGTCCGCAAGTAACACAAAGTAAGTAAAGACATTCACGCGGGGAAAAGGACGATTTTTGCACTCACTATCGAAATATGAGATTACAGCTTAGATGCCCTCCCGTTTGAAAGAAATGGCAACGCGTCCTCATTAAGACAAGATTTTGTTTTGCTGCAACCGTGCCCGTCTGCCCATCCGTCCAATTGTTGTAGCAAAGCTCATGGCCTAACAACAACAACAAAATTGAAAGTATTTACGGCTGTGAGTTTGATTTGAAAACACGCACGATCCATCTATATCACACATATACGATATGCTACATATACGAATTACTCTCAATAGATCCAATGAATGCATTTTCGTTTGCTTTCTCAATCACTTGGCCTAACTAATATGAGCTGATTTAAGAGATTTGGCTCCAGCCAAATATAAAATTTCTTTCTTACTTTACAATGACCGGATTAACCATCAACTTTGATTTTTATTACGATGATGTCCAAGCAAAAGTAATAAATATCATTTTCGTAATAATATAAAAAATGATGAATAAACGAAGTTTTATAACATTTCATTCCGATTTCACTGTGAACTTAGCGTGTAAGCACAAAAAAAAATAAAAAAAAAATACGGTCTTTTAAGAATGTTTTTATATATATTTTTTTTTTCAATCCAAGCATAACTATCCCATTACTCACGCTTGAATAAACAAATCTTTTGTATTTTTATTGATTTCGTTCGTTTTATTTTTTTTTTTTTTATTTTTTCGTTGTATTTATTACATTTTTTACGTGTTCATTGAATTTATTTGAATTTTTGCTTTTTGAAATCCTCCGTTTACGATAGCTTATCATTTAGGCAACACATTAACAACTGTTTTGTAAAAATGTTAGTTAGCGAAGGAAGGATGCTATATAACGCCAACACAATATGATTTCTATTTTAGCAATGTAAACATGAAAGTTTCTCTGTTAAGATAAGAAAGGAAATTTTTTCAACAGCACCTCCACAGAAGTATGTTGAATTACAGAGAAATGTTTTCCTGTGTGCACATGCACGTAAAGAATGGAGAAAATTCACCTGGAATTTTTTTTTTTTTTTTTTTTTTTTTGACTAACAATGGCAAGTCGCAATAGTATTGAAGTCCCGGAACTCAAAGCGATAAATTCATAATGAAAATATGAAAAATAGGCTTTCTTTAATAAATTTCAACGATTTCTCTGGCGACACTCATGGATGTGAATTTTTAATGTTGTAAAGCTTTTGTTCTCTTTGTTAATATACTACGAAATCTCACATTTGCAAACGTCTTTTCAGTGTATCTAACTAGGGCCCAGGTAGTTCGGCAATAAATATTTTTATTTCTTTATACATTTATTAACGGCGCCTAGAACAGTTGTACAGGTATTACGAAAAAGCTATGAATCAATTTCTCCTCATTTATAAGGTGTAGCGAAATTCACGCAAAGATTTGATTTCGCCACATTTGCAGCAGACACGCTGTATAAGTCGCCGACTTTGTAGGGTCCAAGCTTATGAACTTAATATGGTCGCATTAGATTTGCCGCATTCAATCCCGCGAAAAAGAACTAGTAGCTGGCAACGAATGTTGGCCTTCAAATTTCATCAAATGCACAGAATAATATCGTTGGACGTTAATTCGGCCAAGGCATGCGTTGGGAGAGCTCCTACAAAAATTTTGAGACTCTGTTTATTCGCTTTTCGATAAGAGTTGATATGGATGGAAATCTTTCAAGTTCGTTACTCAACTCTGTTAATACCGATATTCAAAGAGAGAATCGTTCCTACAATGCTTTTTAAATAGCTTCCGTTTAAATTTCGTTTTATTGTAACGTCTTCGATCGTTGCCAATATAATTGCTTCTTATTTTTTTTTTAACTTAGTCTTACTGCGGTTTGTCTGGGTGTCTTGAATATAAAAATTATCAGAACTCGATCTTTTGGTGTTTACTTTTAATGATATACTTTTAAAACCATCGTTGTCCGACTGTGCATGTATCCACAGGTGATATGGCTGAGACTGTCTATCCTTATATCTCACTCACTGTTACGAAATCGCTTTTGTTCATCGTTCTGAGTCAACAATAACTATGTAATAGAAACTCTTTTGCTGCTTTGAGGGTAAAAACAAGTTCTAACGTTCTAGCGACTGACAAATTGAATGATAATAGACGCAAAAAAAAAAAACGAGATGATTATACTGAGATTAGTTTTCTCCTTATTTTTTGAACACAATATTGCGAAGTAGGGTTTTCGGAAAATTTGCAACATAGTGTTTGTAGGTTTGATCGTAAGAACACTAAACACCTTACTAAGTCCAAATTTGCAGTAGGCTTGTTTACAGAAAGTTCGGTACTTTTTTCTATATTCTCAATACATGCTATTAAACATTCCTCGTACTTCGCCGCAATGGAATTGTAAATCGAAAACTTATGGCAAGAAACTACAACTTAGCAGGTAACGTTTTCAAATAATTGTAACCATTTTCGGGCCAATAAAAGATTAAACTCGAAGGTCAACAAAACGAAATTGAGCTACAATGACAATAAAAAACGATAGTTTGTTATCTATGCGTATCTAATCCCGTAGGATAAACATTGCGATAAATGCTATTTAGAAAATAGACATACGGTCTCGTGTTGTTACGTTAAAACGTAATATAAGACAAAGATTGTGTTGCTTATCAAGAGAAGACAAAGTTTTATAGTTACCTTTGAGTGTGACGTACAGTAATGACAGATCTTTAAAGAAAAAAAAAAAATCGACCTAATTGTACTTCCAATTTTTTTTACAGTATCGCACATCTGCTGCATGCTCTTAGCACTCTACTAGGCGGCAATATTTTATTGTAAGCCTATGCAAATAAACATTTCGTAAATTTGATAATAGTTTAGACTGCGTATTTATTACTTCACTTTATGAAATACAAACACCATTAGCACGATGATCTCAGAAGCAGAAGCCAACAATGCACCCATTAGGGAATTGGATGAGCATTCCCCAGAAACATATTAATTACTAGGCAGAGCTCAGAAGGTACTTAAAATTACCTGATCTCTGCTCTCGGTAATGCATTTTTCGAACAGGATCTGATATCAAAGTTATTAAAATTCTTTGAAGTATAGAGGGAGGTGAGGGGGTTTTCTTCCGAACTAGGAAAACTTATATGCACTACGTGCCATGCCTTTGCATTTTCTGCAAAACGATTTTGCAGCGTGGTTTCCCGTTAAACTAATTAAACGTTATGTGCATCCTAGGGAATACATAATTCATCGCAATCACGCGTAGACTTCCCGTTTTAATATGCAACGTTATACCGCTAATTATTATTACAATGTTTTAATAACATCCCGCCTACGGTAATAGAATCCCGTAGTAAATCATTTCAAAGCTATTTACAAAATCCGTATTATGAATTAATTTCTATTTCCTAATTACCAATAGTGTAGCCCATCCCCATTATCCTAATGTTATCGTAGATATAACTGAGAGCACAATGCATTTAATTAAGTACACATGGTATATTAATAATTAATACTGTGATTAAACCCAATCGATGGTTTGCTAAGAACAGTAATTACAGTGCATTCAATTTTCTCTTTGCATTGTAAGAAATTATTTAATGTTGTTTATGTATGCATTTTGGGAATGCTCTTAGAGCTGAAATTAATAGATAAACTGAAATTTTGTTCTATTAAACCGAACATAGATTTCGTGGTTTATCTTGATCAAGTCCTAACCAATGTTCTTAAATTATTTAATAATTTCTTCTTTTTTTTTTTTTTTTTTTGGAGATACAACCTTACCTAACCTTAGATACCTTGCGTATGTTATGAAAGGGGAGAAACGAAAAAAGAGACAATAATATCAATGTGAAGGACTACTAATAATGTTTCTTCAAAAGTGAATTCATTATGCAATTCTCAAGCGTGATATGGTGGGCTCAAGTATGTGTCATGATTGTGTTAAGTGTGCAATTGCAAGAAAAAAGGGAAAAAATAATCTTTATTCCCGTTGTGAAGAATTTGAAGCACCCAACAATTTAAGCATATCTAGTAAAATTTCTGTTTGCCTGGTTGGATAAGTTCTTAAAAAAAAAAAATGAAAAGAGAATTTTAGTGAAAAGCAAGCGATGGTCCAGGACTTGCCATTAAATACCCTACAGCACACCACATTTATTCATATAACGGCTTGCTCAAAATACGGCCTTATATGTGAAATACCCACACAAGTGGTCTCATCCAAACTATTTTCCATTAAGTTCTTCCTTAAGCCAACACACGCCAGTTCATTAAAATATCTCAGAAATTGTAGCCCCTAGGTTGAATACCCGGAAAACAATATTGACAGAGAAGCTGAAGTCAATTCAGAAAGTTATTCTGAGCCAATTGGTTCAGTAAAAGGTGGGCAAACGTCCAGTCCTTCCACTTTGTACATACATCCGAACAAATTTTATATATCCTTGTACCGTAAGTAATGTAGGGTATGAAAAATCAATGCAGCAAGCTCACCAATTCAAAGATAAATGCCGAAACCTTCCACACACACACACACAAATATAAAAAATTGTCTTTAAACTATTTGTGCCATTTAACCAATATTCGTCTTGCACTTCCCCGGGTGCTTAAATGTCAATCATCTGTCATCATCTGCAACGCTCGTATGACTGGCTCAAAGTGATTACAAATTGATTTAGGTTAGACAACCATTAAGGAAATTACGACAATTTTATCACTCACTTGATATTCAAACCAAGTTCATTAAGGGAAACAGCTACTGTTCAAATAAGTAACGGTAATGTTATAGTCGGCTAACAATTACCACTCGTTACTCTATATGCAAGATGAACGTAGTGATTTTAACGCTCATTATCTTTCTTAGTAGAATTTATAAAAACTTGGATTTTACCCGGACGATTAAAAGGTATTAAAATTTATTCACATAGAAGAAAGGCTGATAATGAAGCTAACATAAATCTTGCAATAATGTATCTTGTATGCAGAACGAAAGCAATCGTATGAAATAAAGGGTGAATTCATTTTAATTGATTTTGAAAGGCATACTCATATCTGACATCCAGAAAACGCATATTGGCCTTGTCATGTCTAGGTGTACGTGTGTTTGGCAAAGCGTTCATAAGTCATAGCCAAAAAATACAGTAAAATTTAAAGTTTGTATGTACTATGATAACAACTTGAAAAGTAAAATTGTTTTAAAAGTTTCAGGAAAAATGAAAGACAAATGGAAGTCAACTAAAACTCTTAAATATTTAACAAGTTTCCAGTTACAACTATTTGAACAATGATTTCGAAGAAAAATGGTTTCATCTTAGTACATACACCGTCGATTTATGAAGAGATCCGGATTTTCGTTAAAAAAAAACCTGGCACGTAATCACTTACTACGTAGAGTAACTTACTTACGAATTTTTAGCATTTTTTTTTTTTTCCATTTTCAGAAAATAATCACCAAATTCTCTAACGTGTGCAGAGTTTAGTGTATGCTGATAATGACAACGTGTAGTGTTTTCCTCAGAAGATGGATTTAGAATCGTGTAGAGCACCACTAACTATGCAAAATTCTACCACGACGTGTGTGAAAGACGACCTTTTATAAGTAACAAACAATATATATATATATCGTGGTAGAATTTTGCATAGTTAGTGTTGCTAAAATATATATATATATATATATATATATATAGATATATATACATTTTGTGACATTTATTAAACCAAAACTTATGTGTATATGTTACGTTGGTGGAAAAGTTGCTGTATTTTACTACGCTCAGGTAATTCTTCTTGTCAGGTCAAGATATACAAGTACGAAGCACCAAACATGATCTTACAATTTACTGCACCTTGGGTCGGATATAAGAGAACTACTGCCAGCACCTTTGTCCGCCAACCTAGCAAGCAAGAATTCCGCATTAAGACACTTCCAAATTTCATTAGTAATCATCAAATTTTTCTAAAAAAAAGAATCGTTAAAGCCCTACCTATGCTTTTTGACCGTAATTGATTCTCTACAGTAAATTGATTGAATTAAGAGGCGAATGTCTGCAGCGTGAAATTTATTCGCTAATTGCACTTATTTGCTTTACTTTATATTGACTGTCCACTTCTTCTTCTTCTATGCATTAACGTGCATATATATTCTTATTCACACACCGATGATATCACAGACACAGAGTTGAACGTGATATGAACGGAAGACTCGTTTCGATGCGATGGCATTCGAGTAGTATGAACTCAGAAAGCTTTGCTATCAAAATGTACTGTCGTCATGTAAATGCAGAATCGACGGCCAAAGCCTGAATTAAACGCTTCCAAACGCTCCGAAACCCTTCGACTTTTATCACCACAATACCAACGAACACATTTGCAGTTTGGCTGGGAAGCTTTAACGCATACAACTTACATCTCGGATCTTCTTCCAGCCGTTTATTTTCCTATCTCCAGGGCAAAATCAACATTCCGTTTTAAATTCTCAGAAAAGCTATACACGGCATATAAAATCAACACCATAAGCAAAAGTGTACATCGGCTATGAATTTAAGAAATTTCAGTGCGAAGATTTTCATGCCCATTTGCGCGCTTTGGAGAGCTATGACTAGGTAGGAGACATTCACTATTGATGTGGGTTCAATTAAATGTTTGATCGGAACAACCTTAACCTTAAACGTAGAATGGTTTGAAATGTTTTCGATTTTTTCTGCGATCCCACCAATCATTGCGGTCAGGCACGATTTAAACGTCTCAAGATGTTCGAGTCAATAAAACTCTCTTGCTAACAAAAAGGTGCAGAAGACTGACGAGCAGAATAAATAGTACGGCTGTGGGTGAAAATTCTGCCCTTTCTTTCCTTCTTCCTTTTCTGCCCGTTGAAGTTAAACTGGTGATAAAGAGAAAGATCATTTAGAACTTATTCACCTTCACCCTGTCCTTGACAACATAGAGAGCATCGATTGAATGTATTTTTAATTACTGTTTAATAATCAATTTAATGTCTTCGACACGGTATGATTTTAAACAAAATTCTTTTTTACACATGCATTTTATATAACGAAAAAGCTGGATCAAGAGAAAAAAAAACGAAAGATTACGAAGTCCAAGTGGACTAATTCAGGAAAGTTAGTTTTACATGTACGCATACAAGGGTGTTAAATGAAATAGATATACGAGTGTTATGTATATCATTATTATTATTATTCTCATTCAACAATCACCTGTTTCTGGAAACTTTTACTTAGACTCCAACGCAGAGCTATTTATAATATGAGGTAAATTCGAACTCACGTGTAATAATATAATACAGGAAATATTACAAACAATTGAACAATTGGAGCAGCGAAGTTAACCTTAACTTCGCAAAAGTAATTTTCGTATGCAAATGTTCGCATGATATATTCCTCACACGTTCTGTTAATAGCATACCGTCGTCAATTGTCTGTCTAACTTTCACACTTGGCACACAATACCGTCTATATTTATAGTGTTGTCGAAAGTTGTTGCCTCAGCTATAATATATGCGCCGCTTTGGACGCCTGCACGAAAAACTTTGATTTTACTAGACAATCATGAAGGGATACACTCCAAGCATAGCATGGTGTTTTTCCATTAAAAAAAAAAAAAAACAATATTTAACCAAAACAAGAAATGAGTTTTTGTTGACTTTTCGTCAAAAAAAAAAAAAAAAACAATATTTAATCAAAACAAGAAATGAGTTT
>KK502481.1:63607-73630 GCA_000688735.1 Glossina austeni | reverse complement strand
AAGGCCACATATAGGAGGATGCGTAAAACATCGGTTAACATGGCCCAAATTCAGTCGACCAGGGCTGATCATAAGATACTTTACATCACTTCGCCTAGTACAGTCCCTTTTGGTAATAATACGCCAAAGATTATATTTTATTTTCAAGTAAAGGCATACTTTTCACGAAATCCCGCATATTGCAGGATGTCCAAAACATCACATATCGTGAACCAAATTTAGCAGAGTTAATTTACTTCCTAAAAATTTTATTATTTTTATTTTCCGTTAAAGAAAGTTAGATAATAGACTTTCTGTCCATATAAAAGCTTTGCTTTGCATGGTAGCTCTCTTTATATTTTGGGATCTAAAAAATAGACCTGTGTGTTGCAAATTCCGGACCGTTAATTTTATTTTGCTTAACTGTTACTATGGACTAATTTCCATCATAAAATATTTAAAAGGGCTTACTGTTCATGAGAAATTTTCAATGGAGTGACATCCAAGAAATAGATCCATGGGGTTTCAAATTTGTCGCACTTAATTTTTACGCCATGAACTACTTTTCATTATAAAACATTAACAATTAGGAGTTTTCGGCATGTAAAGGTTTACATTTCGTGAAAACCCTTATATGCGATAGTATCCAAAAAGTAGAGCAAATTTGCTAGGCTTGATTTCTATGTCAAATTTCTATTAACGAGCGATTTTCATCATGAAATATTAAAAATTAGATATATTTGCTATATAAGGTTTACGATTTGGTAGAGATGTTTACATGGGAGGGCGGTTCAAGAATCTACCCCAGCCGTTCCAAATTTCACATCACTTTGCAATGTTCAAATACTATTACTCAGCGAGTTTTGTTGCGAAATTCAAAGTTCAACTTTTCACTTTTCAATATAAGACGTTAAATGGAAGGCGGCCAAAAATCTAGTCCAATCTCCAATTTCAATAACGTCCTTAAAGCAATACGCGTCAAAATGTTTCAAAACTCGCGATCTGTAACTTGTACCCAAAACTACATGGATAGATATCAGGTGGGCAGACTGACGGATGCACAGGCGAACTTAGATCGATTTAGAGAGTGAGTCTGCATTAATCGCTATAATAAAAGATGGACCCAGGTCAACTCCTTCTGAGTGCTACATACATCGGCACAAACACAACATACCCTTGTACCACGCGTGTTATAGGGTATAAAAATATATACAAATTATTCCTTTTTCTCATCGAACGTACTGAACGATAATGCATTGAGAATATTTAATGTAATAAATCTCTTATTGAACATATTTTCGTATCCAAGTATCTTACATAATCTGCCAAGTGTAGCCCAGTTGTCTGTCTCTTCATCTTACTACTTACACATTTGCCAGAAGTATTTTTCTCATTTAATTTTATTAAATATTCTTATTTGCCTTATTTCGATAAAAGGATGCTGCGTGGATTGTGAACAAAAAAAAAAAAAAATCTTTTTTCCTCTTCGATTATTCTTTTATTGATATAGCTTTCGTATCCACCACTGAAACTTGTCAACCATACCATAAAATTTCATAAGTGCGGACATAAATTCACCATCAAAACACGTTTGCGAATACGCTAAACACAATGTGCTTTTGAAATTTTTGACGAATCAAGTTTTTAAACTATTATCAAACTATATTTAAGGCTTCCCAGTTTCTTAAGAAACATATACATAAACAAACGTTGGGACACTTCATGCGTAGTTTCATATTATTAAACCCCATTCTTCATATTATACCCCATTCTTCTTTGAAATGCTTTTAAATTTAACATAAGAATGATATCAGAATTTAGGTTGAGTTGTTTTTTTCTATCCGATTCTCTACCCATTACTCGGTACTAAAGAGTGGAAATTCTTGACAACAACTCTTTGAAATTATCCTTTAGTAAAGTCGCAAAATTGTTAGTGAATGGCCTACACAGTGCGTTACAAACGGTCTGACAAGTCTAGTAGAGCTTCAAGTTTTTGTAGTAAATATAGATTATTTCAGCTTCTTATGGCATACGTGGTCGAGTCGATTTCAATTTTTAATTTAATTAGGGAATTGCGACCAAGAATACATACACTGCGCTACGACAAAAAACTAAAGTATATATTAAATGTTATATTGACTCTGATTTACATTCTGATGCTTTTAGAGGAGCGTTTCAAAAATGATGCCAAAATTTATGTGCATCCATGCTTTACTGAAAAGTGAAGTGTTCAAACGATAGAATGCTTTTGGCAATATATTCGTGTTAATTAAGTTTTTTTTTTTTTTTGTATGTTTTGCTTTGACATAACTATAAAAATATTTCGCGAAAATTAGTTTTCATCGCATGCCAACACTTTGCAAGAAATTTCTTTAGAAATTGTCTTGTGAAAAATGAAATTATAGCTTTCAGGTTTAATAATTAATAAACAAATGGAAAAGAAATAAAAAAGTGTATTGAAATTGAGGTTAAGTTTTTATCGTTCTCTTTGACTACACATTATGGCCATGTCGAGGCTTGGAAGTAGGCTTAGTAATATGTGTGTGAAGCTTTAGTTTCTTTTTATACCTTTGCAAATTGGAGCATTGTTCGAACCGACGTCAGGTAAGCTAAAAATCAAGCAAATCAAGCATCCATCTTAACTAATATTTGTGTCGAATTTCATTCAAATATCTTTAGTATTTCAAGATACATCCTTGCGTCCTTTTTTTACCTGAAGAAGCAAATTTTGCGATTATAAGACTACCGTCTTGAAGCCCTAACACCTAACAACTATCAGCTTTATGACCATTAGGTTTTTAATCGAGATGCTTTGCCTACTCGTTCACTCAGGCAAATAAAAGAAAATGTAAATTCATTGAAAGTTCTTAAAGGAATAAGTAAGAACATTATAGCCGGTCAAAGCCGACCATTGTCTAGGACTCGTTCACTCGTTTAAGTGATAACACATCAAAAGTTATACATTATTTTCATGTAAAGGCATCATTTTTATGAGACCCCGCACACAACACCACCTCTAAAAATTTCATTTAAATTTATTAAATTTAATTTGCTTCCTAGAGATTTTACAATTTTTCAGTTTTCACGTCACAAAATTCGATAAGTTAGACTTTGTCGCCATATAAGGACATGCTTTTAATGATAACCGCTGTATATGGTGGTGTCCAACAAGAGACCCATGCGATTCAAATTCCCCAACGATCATAAAATATAGGTTTTTCTAAAAAAACCATTTAGGGGAAAAGCTATACAGAATGAGATCTAAAAAATAGATCGATGGGGCTCAAATTTGGTCTACTTAATTTTTCTGTCAAATTGCTATTATGCTATTGTTATTATTTTGGGTTTATGTCGTAGTGATGTTCAAATGTTGTTTTAAAATATCATTAATTATACTCTACACCACTTGGGGAACAGGATATGTAAAAATTGTGCGCTCCTATGCAACACCCAAACGGTCTTAAGAGAGATCGATCCAGAATCATTTTCTGTATCAGTCTAGTTTCTCTGTCCGTCCGTTCCTATGTTCGTTTGCTGTCTGTCCATATAATCTTTTATTGAACCTACATTTAGCAGTTTGTGAGATATTTTGGTGAAATTTGATACAGTGACGTGTTTTGACCCAAGGACGAATGCTATTGAAAATGGTTCGAATCGGTCCACTTTTTCGACCATTCCTCTTATAATGCTCTATTGCGAAGAGTCGTTATATTAAAAAAAAAGCGAAATTTGCAAAATTTCTCAGCAAAAGTGGCTAAGTATCAGTATTTTGGTATTCTACATTGGTATGGAAACTTTGGACTGGCTGTAGCAAATTTTGAACTCCATCATATAAGGAAAATTGAAGTTCACGGGACAGAAAGGTATAATTTTCAATTCGTGAAGAAAACTATATCATAATAGTAACTAAACATAAAAAAATTTAATCTACCAAATTTAGACCATCTCGGCAAATTTTTGCATCCTAACCTATTAAGGATTTCCACGAAAATTGACACTTTATAGAGCAGAGAAAAACTAAATTTAATACGTGGTGACGATAATCGACCCGTAATAGTAATTTCATAAAAAAACGAACTCTACAAAATTTAGACCATCTACGCCTATTTTTCGATCCTGCCCTGTGTAAGGATTAAACCTGTATTACATTATGTGGCATTTTAGGCCCACTTTCCCATAAATGCGCACTTGAAAAATTTGCCTTTATATAGAAACAAAACATAATTTTTGTTTTCTAGAATAAAAATAAGAATTATGTTAGACAATGTGGTGTAGGGTATTTAATGGTCGGCCTTGCCCGACTATAATGTTCTTTCTTGTTTTTATTTGTTTCTGTTACTAAAATGACGGTTTTGAATAAAGCTGTGAACGGCTGGTCAGTAATTAGTAATGACTCTTTTTGCTTCTTAACTAGATCACCTAAATGTGCTCATGCGATTGTATTTGAATATGCGTCAAGGTTATTATATAATTTTTCTTGTATTTATTTATTCACGCTTATGTAAGCTCGAAGCCATTAAGTCCTTTTCTAAAAAATTAAAATTCACGGGTGCAATAGTAAAAAAGTGCAATAATACAAAACATTTTTAAACAGTCGGAAGAAAAATAAAAGAAAAGAAAACTGAAAGTAAAGAGGAAAAAAGAAACAAGAAGGTAACTAGGCTAGCAGAGAAGGAAATAACATTTATTATACACCCACTAGTCTCACTATTATCGGCGAAGATTAACAGTTTACTTTTTTTTGTAAGTGAGAAAAGAGAACATAAGCTGTGGCAACTCCCAAGGCAGGGAATTGTAAGCTCTTATCACTTATAACTATTATCTGAAAAGATTAGGTCAAAGAGCGAGAGAGAGTAACCCGAGGAATCAGCGAATGGACCTACTGAAAGAAAACAAATTAAAAAGCTCCGTCATAGGATAATGTTGTTAGGTAAAAGGTTATACAGAAGTCTAACGTTTATAAAATTAATCAAGGGACAGCCTAGAAAACGTAGAACAAAACCTGCGACATGGTCATAACGCCTCAAGGAGAATGTATATCTAATTATACAGTTATACGTAATAATCTCAATTTCTTTAGGTTTCAAAGAATATTTAAGTTAGGAAATATATATTTATTTAGTTAACTAGGTTATTACACAAAATTATTTTATTAAAATTACATTAAATTAGATTATAACTACAATTATATTAAAGAAGTTTGTATTGACCAAGCTACGCATTACAATGAATATGTAAAGCATTTGTAAATTAAATGAAAAATTAAATAAGTAACAATTAGTCATGAGAATCCTTACATGCTTTACGATCCTAAACATAGACCAAAGGATCATTTTTCTATATGAAATATTAAAGATTCGTTTTTTTCCCAAATAAAGATTCAGATTTCCTAAAGGCGGTTACAACAGAGGGGTTTCAAAAAACCGTCCTGTCCAATCCAAGTTTTTCATAGCAATTTAAAATGTCGAAATGCTTTTACTCAACGAATTTTGTCTGCTACGTACAAGTGAAGGATCTTTTTGAAATAACAAATTTTCTAACTTTATAGGTAAAGCTATTGTTTCTTGCACGGCAATTAAATTTAAATGAGCAACCGATGTAAGAGCGCATTCCAGTTTGACTATATTTATGTCTCCTACATGCGGGATACACGTTTCGTATCTCGCGGACAACGAACGGCAACATATTCTCTAGTTTCTCTTTTATTTTTTTTATATAATTTCAATAAAAGTTTCGTTTATATGCCGATAAGAACTTCCACGTTTGAATTTTTGCTTTTTCATCTTGTCGAACATCATCTAAATTTACTGTGAATTTTCCATAATAGATAAAGCGAATGCTTTATGCGCGTTATATCGCGTAATATCGAAATTGTATTTCACAAGTATGATGTTATACGAAGGAAGGCCGTACTTTTAAGAATTCGCGAATATAATTTTCTGACGTTGCTAGCCGTTTGAAGAGATAAATTAGATTAAAAATAAAATTTTATAGATAAAAGAATTTCTTGCCCACGAAATTCACTGTAGCTTTTGCCAGTGAATTATTGCTTGGAGGGGAAAATCTTTTGTAAAAGTGTTACTAAAGCAGCTGCAGGCTATTTTTACTACAATCGCTATCACGTTTGCAAAAGAGTCATTGACAGGTCACCCACATTGAAGCTAAAAAGAACTTCTGAGAAATTGTGGAAATTATGCTTTAAGTTGTTTAAGTTTCCATCAGCATGAATAACGCGATAAGTTTTTACGACATGCAATGGATTCCGAGATGTAGTAAAAGATAAAAAATTGATGATGCAGTCAACCACATCAGAATGAGTGAAGCGAAGAGCCAACGAATACCCTTAACGGCTTATTTATAATACACGTAATAGTTCTGCATATAAAGTAGTAAAGTACGATACTTCTTAAAGTGCAGTAATTCTGTTTAATTTACGCATTTTGCAAAGTCTGCTCGATTTTACAAAAAACGGTGCATAAATATCGCTAATGAATCTGGCAGAGAAAATTTAAGTAGAATTTGTACAACACAGTAATAGCTAGAGACTTGCATTGCCTTTGGAAGACCGATGACCCACAACCAATTACTGTTCAATTGATATCAGCAAATTTTCAAATATCTGTTTATTAAGAGGTATTAAGTAATCTAATGACGCCTTTAAAGACGCTTATGATACAATATCGTTTCGAGTAGCAAACGTTGCCCGCAAGCTATGGTAGAATTATTTAGTAATTTTTATAAATAAAATGAAAATTTAATATAAATTTAATTTAAATTGTAATTCTGTCCGTATGTTTGTAGAAGAGATTTGAAATCTTATCTAATGTTTAAAATGAAAATTTTTATTTACTTTGTTTCGTCTCTCTTTCTCCTTCTGTCTCTAAGGCTTAATAAAATTTTTCATGCACTTTAACAAATGTTGTATTTTCATTACCGAGCAATTCTTAAGCAACCAGTGTGTAATGTGCTCGTGCGTCTTATAAAGGATAAATAATAAATCTTTTTTCTTACATTTGCAATACCAAGCCATGCTTATTGAAAACCCCTTAAACTTCATCATGAAGGCGAGATTCCAAGTCGATTAAGTTCATCTATCTGTTTGTTCGTTTTCTACTAATCTAAAGCTAAAACGCATACCTTCTTTGTCTGTCTCTCTGTCTAATCCTAGATATGATCAAGTTACACAATTTGTGAAAAGTATTTATCAAAGCTACATATCTAAGTACGTAGACCGCCAATTCCGGGCTTGACATACATGCAATCAAAAAAAAATTATGTGTTATACTGTACATCTGGGCATACGGGCAGTTCAGGGAAATTGCTTAATGTCTACAATGCGTAGTTAATGTAAAAAGTTCTTCTCGTGTTCATTGCATACCCACAGTTAACAAGTAGTGAGCAATCTTTACACAGTTACCTTGAGGAGTGCCATTGGTATTTAAAGCTCTTTCCAAAGCGAACAAAACTTTCTTTGCTTTTATTTTCTGAAATTGCTTTCTTTTGTTAATGTTGCTCTATCTAGCATCAGACAAACAAAATGTCGCAGATGATCTCTGTCAAGAGATGTGAATGTAAACAAAGAAATATTTTTACTTAAGTACCCAACTGACAATTGAAATGTGGTGCAGCATCTACGAACTCAAAAGTCAACACAAACAATAACACATAGGATTTTGGGTTAACAGTTAACATCATAAGTTTAACACTCACAAGTAAAAAATATATAAACAAATAACAATACAGCTTATGAGGAAACAAAGTTGTCGTACGTGGCTTTAAAATCTAAATGAAATTAACTGTTAAAAAAAAATTTGTAAATAAATCGTTGATTAGTATAAAATTTTTAATTGCTTAAATTTTTCATAATATTTACGCATTGATTTCGGAAAAGCAGAGTCCCTACGAGTAGTTTGAAGGATAAGTTGAAAGAGTTATGGGTTTCTAGCGTATAGTATTTGTCAAGAAACCGACATCTGACGAAAAAGTCAAATAATTGCGACGACTTTCTTTTCTGTGCTATTGTTCATCCAAAGGCTTCGTACGGAACGGACATGTATGTCCGTTGTATGAGTTTAGAGTTAAACAAACTAGAGGTAACCTTGCTTTCTCATTTTTATTTACTGCTAAATAGTTAAGCTAAGATCTAACCTACGATAAAATTTAATTCAAGAATATTCAGAGTGAAAAATAGCTATTTCTATGACTTCAAAATTGTTTCCTTCCCCTCTGTCTCAGTAAACAAGCGGTCAGCAAGCTGAAGAGAAGAGACCTCCCCCGAAGAAAGAACAGAAAATTCATAGAATTTCTTAGGAGCATGATTAAGAAAAAAGTTGCGATCGGCACTTCCGATATCCTCGTTTGCAATGATGAGAAAATATGGCTGCAAATAGTTTCCCTTAATACATCTAAGTCGGAAGATTGCCATAGCATAACCTTGTGTTACTTCATTCCACATCGAGACCGTTCTAGAAAGATTTGGGATAAAGGCGGCTTTTTCCCAAATTTTTGTCAGTTCCCTGTTCCGCACTAATTCTACGATAATTGTAAATACTTTACGTCACAGGTGATATTACTACGCAGAAAATTATCTTCGGCTTTACCCCACAAAAGAAGCGATATTTTCATTTTGTTCTATTTCTTCTACTGTTCTATAATATTGGATGGGCGTGGCTGATTCCTTCCATTTTTGTAGAATGTACGTAGAAATTTTGATTTTTGCGGCCGGCAGAATGTTTACCACAGATATTAAATAGACATGCTTAAATCGCTTCACTACACTTTGTCGGATCAATGAAAGTTCCTTCTGGATGCTGGAAATGTTTTGATAATATGAATGTAGCCTCCCTTCTTCGGTGGTGGGCATAGGAATTGCTCTTTTTTCTCACAATATCTTCCAGGTGTTTTATGTTCGTTAGGAAAAGTCTTTATGTTTTTATTTTACTCCTAATTTGTTAAACGAGAATGTTGTTTGTTCATAATAGCCTGACCTAACTAGTGAAACTGGGGAATCGCCCGATTAAATAAGTTATTATTTACAACGATATTTACTGTTTGTTGAACATGTTTCAAAAAAAAAAGCCCTTGACTGGTATGTGTTAACCTGGGTCACGAAGAGCGAAAAAATCAAGTGAAACCTAAATATAGAAAATCGTGCTCACGAGCTAGAATGAAAGGTAAGAAGACAAAAGCATAAACACTTGCCTTGCTATGCGACGCAAGAACTTTCGTTCCAATGTCATTTGGGGTAATAAACTGTTACAAGCTACTCACCGAAACTAGTAGTTTTCGCGAAACAACTTACATTACAAGTGTAATGATAGTCGTTTCTATGCATAAAAAATGTTAGATAAAATCTTTCGCGTTCTCAAAAATGCTCTTTTTCGAAAGCGAAAACAAAGAGTTTACTAAATGTTTATGCAAAGCGAGAACAAAACAAAAAAAAAATGTACAAAAATTACTTAAAATATGCTTCGCAAGCGTTCTCAAAAAAGGACAATCAAATGACGACAACAATGGTTGCTTAAATGACTAAACAACTAAACAATGAAATCATTTAGGATTTAATCTGGATGTTTAGCACAAAGAAAATAGAAAAATACATTAAGTTCTTCTCTTTGTTTGCTTTAACTTGCTTGTTTGCTAGACACTTTTTATAGCTTGTGCTACGTTTTATTTACTTTAAGAATTAACTTTTCGTAAAAATTGAATTCATTTCCCTTTTGTAAGAGTATAAAAATATTGTTAATGTTTATGCTTCACGAGAAACGAGATTATAATCTATCATAAATGCTTTGATGTTACTTATTTTAATTAAGTGTTTGCTTTCATATGAAGGTAAAATAAACAAAAAATAAATAAATAAATAAATAAATAAATAAAAAATTAATTTTTCAAAACCAACAATTACGAATGCATTGAAATGAATTTATTGCTTCGCATTAATTTAAAAACTTTTCATTTAATTTGTCATTAAAAAATGATCGCAAATGCAATCCCTTTCTCATGTAGGCAATTGTGTGTGTGTGTGTGTGTGTGTGTGTGTGT
>KK502481.1:33746-58435 GCA_000688735.1 Glossina austeni | reverse complement strand
TGAAATATGGGAAATTCGAACTCTTTACCATGTAAAGCTTCCTAGGAACGTAATATGAAAGGAGGTTCAAAAAATTGCCACAGCAGCCCCAATTTAGAATTTCGAAATACTACCAGTTAGTCACTTTTGCCGAAAAATTGTTCTTAAATCCTTCTTGGCGTTCCATTCGCCCGCATGTGTTGTGGGACAACTATTTTTATATTCTACACTGCCTGTGGTACATTCTTATACTAAGTTTGAGCGAACGCGTACAAAACCCAGACGGATTTGAGATCTTCTATGACACCATCTTTTATTATATCGTTCGATTGCAAAAGTAATTCTGAAGTTGTCTGTCCGTCCGCCTCTCTTCTATTCTTGTGTTCAACTTTCGGTTCGCAGTTTTTGAGATATTTTGATGAAATTTGTTACACCGACGTGTCCTAGCCCAAGGGCTAAGGCCATTGAAAATGGTTCAGATCGGATTACTTCTTCCCCCATTTACCTTGTAACGACTTATTTTGGAAAGCACTAAGCGAAATGGTCTATGGCACTTAGCAGTGGGCTGTGGCACCCTACAATGCCTTTGCTTGTTTTCAACTCGATATCTTCAATTGCTTTCTTCGTGGATTTACTTAGTCGTTAAAAAAGAAAAGAAGAAACTTTTCGATTTCTTCAATAATTTCTTGCCAACTCATTGCAATCTACAACTAATATAGAATGGAATAATTTCAGGAAGATGTTTAACGGTTTTATCAATTTTTAGAAGTTTGTTTTTTTTGGGCTTCCCAATCAAAATGTAGTTAATGATAACGTCATATATTTGCCAATGAACCGCACTCTTTGGCACACGTAGTGTAAATCTATGTCTATTATGAGAGACATACAACAACTTTGAATATATTTAAAAAGTTTACTTCATGCTTTTAAATAACAACCGCTGGAAGCGGTTACTACATGAACTTTTTTTTTAACGAAACGGATAAAAACTCTAATTTCAGTAAAATGATTTCAGCTCATAGTTCTTGGAAGAAAAAAGTTGAGGCACTTTTGTTGTTGCCCAGAGAAACAACTGACGTTAAAGTTGTTTGATTCATATGCATCACGCGAGTATGGAACGTTTGTATTTTGCATTAATCAATGCCTTCATTCAGTTGCTAAGATTCGAAATGGCTCGAAATGTGCGATCATTAATAAGTGAAAAGAATACTTTCACTGCTTTCCGTTTTGATTCTGCTATGAATACCTTGTTAAGGCAACAGATTTGAGGGACAATAAGGGCCCGAAATAAAACATCTCAGAAAAGAAGTCAATTAAATGTAAAGCTTTTCAAATTTTGGAAATACCTTCCAAACGAAATATCGAGCCTACTGTAAGCAGATATCACATTCTAATGACGCGCTATACGTATACAAATAAATTGTTTTGATGGATCAAATGGTCGCCCCTCGAAATTTAAGGCTTAGTTGGTTTTTGTTATCGACAAAAAAGTACATAGAAGCGAAGTAAATATTCCGAAAGTACGGCAGATATATGTTATACTAAAAAATTCAAAAGCATGATATCACATCATGCAAGAAATATTGCCTTAAAGTTCAAAAAACGGGTCATTTGACCACCTTTAGTATGTTTAGTGCTAAATATTTGCTCAAGTATGGGCTCAACTAATAATCAAATTTTACACATTACACAGCCGCGTAAAGATAATCCTTAATGAATAATTCTTATCAAGTAAGTTTTGTTTTTCATGCAGCCTTGCAACGTCATTGGATGATAGACAAGATGAACAACTTTCAATAATAGCTGACAGTTATTCAGTTCTCCGTGTACATTGTTGAAGATAAATTGCACATAGCTTGATAACGATCTGAAGGCAACACTACGTAAATATCTGTAAGAAGTTTATGTAAAATATTGTAAAGGATGCAACGATAAGTTGAATTTACTAAAATTGATTCTCTGAATTATATTCGCTCGTAATGCAAACAGATTGCATGTTTGATTTTCGTAGAAGGATTAAAATAAGTGTTCATGAAAAACACAATTACGCGTTCTTTTGCTACAATGATGATCTCTTCTAAAATGAATGCTAATTAGATTTTATAATTGTTACCGAAGAAATTAATTTTAAAAAATATATTTAGAAACATGTCTGATTTCATTGAAGATTTAAATTTTCTTACTCTTTATTCTAAAGATTTTCTTTCTCTAGATAACAAGTTGAACAACTTACTAGTGAAAGTCATTTTGAGAGCTAATTTGCACTGTTTATCCAAAATTTCACTTTTTTAACCAACATTATGAATTAACATTAGGAAGATAAGAAATAAACATACAAAAAAAATATTTAACGTGGAATTGTGTAATTCCACCGGTAGCAAAACGGACAAAGCTTAGCAACTTAAGACCAAGAGATAAAGAAATTAAACTCTACTTAAACTATCTTTTCTCATACTTACCAGATGCTTTTCTTTTCTTTAAGTTTACTCTCCCTTTACATACTAATAATATTTTACAGTTAAGGTGTGCTTGCGGAAGACCAAGAAAACACACAACACTACGAAAATAAAATAGATAAAATTTTCACTGCATGAAAAAGTATTGCAGGTCTTAGGAGAATAACTTGCTACATATAAGCTATTGCCACAATTCAACATCATCAAGGTATACATAAATCCACTTGATATAACGCACCTGAACACATTAATTTATTGGATGTTCTGCTCCGGAAAAGGCACGTGTTGTGCCTCGTGTAAGAATCAAGGAAGTGAAAAAGACAGCAAAACTTATGATTGAAGAAGTAAAAACATTATAGTCAGCAAAGCCGAGTATAAAATACCTTACGTTGTTACTTCATCTTATACAATTTTTCATTTATTTTTACGATCAAAATTACATCTGCCTATTATATAAAATAAGTGGAACGCATCAACAACATCATCTGATTTAGTGCAAGTTTAGCAAAAGTGATTTCCTTGTCAAAGATTTTATGTTTCTTTACCTTTTTTCTTCATAATACACTAAAAGTTAGACTTTGATGTCATATAAAGATTCATTTTTTATGAGAAGTATTATTAGGCATGGCCTTCAAAATGTAAACCTATGTGGTCCAAGGTCGATAAAGTTGAATTTTCTTAAAGTGACTACTACTGCTCCATTTCCATCAAAGCATATTAAAGACTAGGGCCTTTCGCCATATAAATGCTTACTTTTCGTGATAACGGTTGTATGAGAGGCAGCTCAAAAAGTTGTCCCCTCCAATCCAAAGTTACGCCAAAATATTATTACTTTGCGATTTTTGCCACGGAATTTTGAGGAATTGCAATTTTTTCCATGTACTTGTTTCATGAGAATAAAGTAAGAGGATGGTCGTAAGGATTGCCCGATCCGGGTCATTTTCAGGAGCCAGTTCATGCAACACGATGTACTAAATTGCGTCAAAATTTATGTAGGTTTACACAAGCATACATGGAAAGACATCGAATGGACGGACAGACAGACAATGATTCAGAAAATGATGGTTATAAAAGACAGATTTATCTTGTAAGTCCTTTCGGATATCACGTACATCCACACGAACAAAATATACCTTGTATTAAAAACAGTGTTGTAAGGTGTTGTAAAAGATACAACAAATACTGCGTAACACTTTATGATAGTTTTCTGTTATGTATTGTGTAGTTCAACTCATGCACTATTTTTTTAGGCACCTTTATTACTGCTCACTCTTTCCAATAAGCTCTTCTAAGCTATCAACGTGCATAGGGTGTAAAAATATTACTCTAGATTTCTGTAAGAATAAAAACAACAAATAATACTATTACTATTATTGTTCATTTAGCCGGAGGAATAAATTCTAAGACTAAAAGTCTTAAAGCACTAATACTCAGGTAGATGACTACAAAACAGTATTTGGGGTTATGTAACAAAGTTCCCGATTATGTTACCTATTTAGCGGGATGTTTACGAATCTCCGAACTGCAGGGCACATTTAAAAAACTGAAAGGCGAAAAACATGATCGTCGCGAAAAGACGGATAGCATATTACTAGTGTTGATTCTGACACCATTGTAATCTTAAAACTTGTAGACAATTAGGCACAACAGCAATTTTCTGTTCTGGGAGACGAGGCTTCAAAAAGAAATTGTAAAAACTCGAAATATAAAAAGCTCGAAAATGATGCAAAAGCATATACTATGGAATGTTGTACAAACAACTACATGTAAGCCACAAATTTCTAATTTTTCCACGATAAAATATTGTATCAATTTAGCCGATTTTTAAGCGTGACTTAGACGGCACTAATAGGTGTTTCTGTTTATTTTGGCAATTTTTATAGCCATCGTTAAACGATGACGGATGTAATTAATTTGACCAAACCTTTGCAAGGCCCAGAAGGAAACGTCAGAGATCTCACAAAATGTACTTATTCCTGATCAGCATCAAATTCTAAATCGATTTGAACATGTCCGTCCGTCTGTCTAATGTCCGTGATATACTTTCTCCTGTTTGCAAAAATGAAGCTATCGACTTCAAATTTGACAGAAGTCGTGAGAGTATTGTGTTGAAAGAACTTATATTGATTTGGCGGTGATCCAATCGTAGACCCATTTTCGCACTTTTTCAACTTTGCGGAGCCGCGGGCTAGCCAAGCCATACGATATGATAATAAGAAGGCGCTGGATGCGATAGAACATCTCATTCGACCTGCAACAGTGTATCCTTGACAACTCTTGCAACAAGTGTTCAAAAAATGACATTTTCAGTCAATCCGTGCCTTCCTTTCCTTTAAACCTTTAAAACCAAAACCGACAATTGGGATATGATGAACTAGCATTAGCAAAAGCTTCTGAATGAAGATTTCTTCAAATTCAAGAACATAACTAATGAAGTTCGGATATGCACTTTTGAGTGTTCCACGTTTAGAGCCAAGGTATGCTGGATAAACCAATAACACCGAATGAAAAACTATTGTTTTATGTAAAGAAAGGTCAAGATCTTCGAATTTAACCCTTGTGTGTCCTAATACAATGAGCAGACATCTGTATTGTATTAAAGAAAACGAAGTAAATGCTTTTATTTCTCTTTGTTTAAAAATTTTTCCATCCCTTTAGCTTACTGATGCTCAACATTTTACAAACTTTTAATAAATCGAATTTATCTGTAAAATGAATGTGAACATTACGACAACAGAATAATATTCCTATAAATTTGATTTATATATAAACCATTTTCATTTTATCGTGTTATCTTTTTTCACATCAACATCACTGCATATACTCTAAGTTAACTACCGCAGCAGGAACATTTTGGCTTTGACATTCCGTTTGTAATGCCTAGAAATATACGTCCCAGGTCACAGTACAGTAAACTTATACGTATGTGTATACTCGGGCAAGTAAAGTCTCGATTTATTCTTGTTCGTGCGTCCATCCATCTTTCTATGTTCTTAGTATAGCTGCATTTGAGTCAATAAATTGAAACTCCTAACTCCTATTTAAAAATAAGTATTAAAGTAAAAACTATACACTAACGAAAACTTTTATAATTTTATTACAAAAACTGAAAGAAGACATTGAAAATTTTATTATTGGCAACGTACGATATGCATCTAAAAGATGACAAACATTTTTCACGCTCATAACTAACCAAAAAGTTTTTGAATGTTACAAGTTCTGACAAGTGTCATTGTATGGTATCACGCGACCACGAATGTTATTATACTCATCACTGCAGGATGAAGGGCATATTTCCCCCGTCAAAGTGTTTGTAACGTCCAGAAGAAAGCATCATAGACCCCATACAGTAGGTAATTGTCTTCTTCATCAGTATCAAAATCTGAATAGATTTAAGCATGTCCGTCTGTCCGTCTGTCCGTCTGTCCGTCGGTGTAATGTACTGGCCGCAAAAATAAAGCTAGTGACTTTAATTTGGCAGAAATATTGCAAGTTCACGCATGCAGGTTGTTCTTGAAAGTAGCCCAAATTGGTCGAACGACACGCCTACAGTACTATGTGAACTGAAAAACTATTTTTCAAAAGGAATAAAAAATAGTTTTTTGTTCGTTACTCATAAACTATAGCAGATAAATGTGCAAAAATTTGAATATTCTATAGGTGATGCTACAGTACATGTATGAAAATGAAAAAAAATCGGCCGCGCCTACTCAACTTTATAATATCCCATATCATATTTTTTTCAAAACCTTTATAACGCACAGAAACAGGCTTCAAAAACCTCATAAAGTAAAGGAATTCTTGGCCAGTTTCAAAATCGGCATGCACTTAAGCAGGACCGCCTGTTCATCTGTCCATCTGTCCGCAACAGTATAGTACATGTAGTAAATGTTCTCCCGTTCACAAAAAATGAAAGTATTGGCAAGAGAATTTGAAAATGACCTAAACTTTTTAAAGAAGACGCCAACAACGCCCATACGAGTATGCAACAAAAACTGCAAATACCCTTGCTTTCCATGTCTTTTGCTTGCTACTCATAAAGTACAATACGTACACCATATAAAATTTCCACTTTTATTTTGAAAGTAGAAAAAACAGCCGCGCCCGTCCAATATTATAGAGTATGAAAATGTAGTTCTCTTCCTTCTTCTCCTTCCGGTCACGACCGAATATAATTTTCTTATTAGTTTTTTCTTTCTTTTCATTTTTCTATCACTGGTCCAAAAAATGTCTATTGACTTGTATAACTTATTGACCTTGTAAAGGGTGCAGTGCAAGAGCAAAATTTTTATCGCCTTTCTGTAAACGCTTTTGGATGGCTTTTCTATGCAATCAATGCTGATAAGTTTATTTTCCTAGACGAATTATACACTTATTTCTCATTGGCCATACGTCTCAGTTTGCGTCATAAAGGCAAACTGTCTCAAACATATAACTGCTTAAGTTGACCCTAAGTTTTTTTGTTGCGAATGAAATAAAAACGAATTATTTTATATATTTATTACAAGTATGAACCCGTAGGCTATTCGTATGTATGATCACCCTAAGATTTTTAATCGTTTTGACGACATTTCTTGGTCTATTAACGGCAACCTCACCGAAAAAATAAGTAACTCACTGATGTTTAAATTGCGATAAAAAAAATTCATCGATTATTGTTAAAACGATTCATGAAAATTAAAACAAGAATTTGTAACAAAAACATTAACTTACAACGTGGACGAGTTTTTGATTGTCGCTTTAAAATCGTGAAAGTTAAAACTAAAACTTGACATTCAAGCAATCGAATAGTGTCACCAGTACAGTGAGCATAATAAGTCGCTATTTACCTCTCGCTATTTATTCTCGTTTAAGATTTTGCTTTGTTTACTCTAACAGTGGTCAACGATGAAAATTTTCATAGGAAAGGAATAAACATAATATTTCGCTGGATCTTACTTCTTATTGGCATTAACTCTCCTCTGTTCTGCCAACAATTCACTTTTCTTCTACCATAAATTGAGACTGACTTTAGACGATCGGTAATTCACGTTACAATTTGTTTTTGATTCCGTCTCTCTGTTTCTGTCTTGTATTCTTTCTCGCTCTCCATTTTTTACCATTTTATTTTCACACCGATTCAAACCAAATTTAAGCCTTTCGATGCACCATTCGAATATTATAAGTTTTTATTTAATTTATTATAACCTACAGAGCACAAGCTCTTCTTAATTTCGTTACTAATAATAAAAAAATTGTTGTTTATCATTTTCACTTCATTGTTGCTTAATTTTTTATAATTTGCTGACAACAAACAAATTATCAACAAGCGAATGTTTTTAAGTCCTTAGCAAGGACAAAGAGCAGAAACATAAAAATAAAACATGTAAGAAAATTATGGTCGATTATAACTGAATCTTTTATACCCTTAAAAATAAGGAAATAAACAAAATTTTCCTTTTCTTTAATATTGGGTGGGCATGGTTGGTTTTTTCTATTTTTAGAATAAAAGTTGAACTTGTTTTTGTATATGTTGTACTTTATGAGCAATAAGCGAAAAACATGCAAAGTGAAAGTGTTCACAGTTTTTCTTATGTAGGGATCTTGGCGGGTGCTTTGAAAAGTTTGGATCCACGAATCTGCGCGCAAAAACTTTCAATGTTTATGCCAAATTTGAAGTCGATAGCATTATTTTTGCGGTCAGAAGAACGCTTACAACAGACAACACACAGACGGACAGACGGACATGCTTTGATCGACTCAGAACTTGGTGATGATCGAGAATATGTAGACTTTGTGTGATCTCTGAAGTTTTCTTGTGGGCGTTGCAAACATTTTGACAAATTGAATATATCGCTCATCCTTCGGTGACAGGTATAAAAAACAATAAAGATGAATAGAAAAACTTTCTTCTACTTCATTATTAATTTGTAAAGAACGATTTTACAATCGACTTATGGAATAGGTATTACGCTGACTGAATCTTTTCATTATTATCGAAATGCAATAAAAACTTACACAATTTAAATTAAAATTATTTACTTGCACATGAAGAAACCATTGAAATTATTTTGAAACTTCAAAATGAACTTCGGCTAAGTAGAGTCGTTTTTCTACCTAAACATAGAAAAAAATTAATTTTTTTTGAAAACTTTACCTCACTTTGTTATTTAGGATTAACCTTTATTCCCATTTGAAAACTTGCTCTGCAGAACAATACTACATAAAAAAGAATTAAAACATTACTGTCCGACAAGAGCGACAGCTCAATGCCCTACATCACAATGCCTGATCTTATCTATCTTCGTCGTAGAGTATCAAAGTAAGCTTTGTTATCATCGAAAGGTTTAGCTTTCATGATTATTCTTATATAGTGGTGTAAGGATCCGAATAGAAAGTATTTCATATCATAAAATTGATCCAATCCCATCCATTTTTAATAGGGGTCAATTTTGGACCGACACTTATCAATTTTCATCAAAAAAACTTAAGTTGACTTGATTTGAAGTTTTGTCCTGGACAAAAGTTATGCAAGAATTTAATTAATTTATGTCAAGTTTTGCTAAGGCTAAGCGTGGGCTTAGACAGGGATAAAACCAATTCGTCCACAACTGAAGCGCTTTAATAGCAGTCCTCGGTTCATTCAGAGTCTTCATGTGCTGTTGAAATGCTCGTACGTCTCATGATGCGTTAGTGCGACGCCAAAGCATTCCTTAACCCAACTATCCGTCTTTGAAACAATTTACCTGCACTTGTATTTACAACTGCTTTAATTTTTTTTAGTTTCAAGTCCAACGCAAGCAAATTCTACTGCCTCATTCCTTACTTCTCTACTAACATTGGCTCCTTACAACGGCCATGCTTGCCTACATAGGGGAAATCCCTTGATGGGTTGGTCACCGTTGATGACATTTTCAAAATTGTAAAAATTGTCTTCGTAAGTCGAACTTCAAAGATTCTGGAGTAACTTTCGCAAATCCAAGGTTTGAATGATTGTCATCCGACAGTGATTAAAGAATAATTGGAAAATTTTTTCCTGCTCTAAAAACTTAGGCCATATAAATATCCTCGGCAAGCATAACCCCATGCCACTAAAATATTTACCCAATTATATAAGGCGAAGGATATTTCATTGTTATGTCGAATGAAGCAAATGAAGCTTTCCTTCTTATTGAATTGCAAGGTTTATTGCCTTCGACATAGTTGAAGTTTTTTGCTTTTTATAAGTTTTTATTGAACTTGCTTTGTTATCATGGAAAGTTCGAATCGATATTTCGCCCACTTGCACTCGATGGCGTTTTTGCACACATCTTCAATTACCATGACAACGCAATATGAATAAGGACTTTCTTTATATTCGATATTGTAACTGTCACTGTAAGGCATGTCACTTGGCAAACTGTCAGTGGATACTTTAGACCCTTCCGAGTGTCCGATAATGTTGAAATTTCGTATACACAAAGGGCTACTCCGATGGCAATCCAATGTGGCCAATGAACTTAAAATATCGTCCGCTACAAAGGGTCGGATTATTTTCCTCTTTCTTTCATCTTTCCTTTATTCGTGTTAAGTAAAAGGAATTCGAGAGAAGAATGCAAGGAGCTGAATGTGTTAATTCTAAACCAACGACATAGGAGTCAAATAAGCGGCCTTGGAGAGTAGAACACGAATTATTAGACAACAAAAAAACAAATCCAAGACAAAAACACTTTTTTAATTGAGTTTTTAGTTAGATGAACTAAAAGGTGAAAAGTAACTACTCTCCTAACCATTTTGTAGGACAACATAAAAAACCTAGTGTCGTTTAGGAGAAATCAATTTGTTAACATAGAAATCTTAAGCGCCACAAGCATTTATATAACATTTAGTTACAAAAAAGTGATTGGCGCAAAATTTATTTTCTTCCTCTTAATTCACTTAATTAAGAACTTATTTGAAGGATTTTTTTTATATAATTTTATATAAACTTATACTTAAAGGAAGAATTTTTTTAAATATTATCTATAGCCTTCCATCAAAGCTTGTTAAGTAGCAACAATACACACTAATTTTAATTACTTCAATATTATTCCTCTTTTGCGGTTATGTATGAGAAAATTAAAAAAAGAAAACTTCTGCTTCAAGCGGCCTGCCTACATGGCATCAAGTAATTAAATAAAATTTCGTAATGAACATAATGTTAAAAACAATTACGTAATGAAATGTCACGTTGACTTTTAAAAGTAAAAAAAGATGAAAATGAAATAAATGAGATAATAATAAAGAGACATTTAATTATCATTGAAACAAATGAAGATTTAAAGATAATGAAAAATACAACAGATGCCACCGCACTATTAAGATTAAGATTTTAAATTGAAAAATACTTCTGAGAATCTTTATTCATCATTTAATAAAGATGAACTCAACGCCAGCCGTAAACTAAGTACTTACAGATTTAAGAAAACTTTTGTAGAATTTTTACTGAAACACGCACAGAGCTAAATAGAGTAACAACACCACATGGCGCACATATGTGCTTATGGTAAGAAAAAGTTCTTGAAAAGTTTATTACTTATATAATATAAGCACATATATATATATATATATATATATATATAGGGTCACCCATTTCGTGTTTCTGAAAGTAAATGGGAATAAAACGCAGTTCAGATTAAGATTTCGATCCAATTTTTCTTCAATATATATTTTGGATCTTGCCATTATTTATGGAATACAATACACAGTTGTACAGCGCACGGAAAATTATAAAACTTATTACGAAAAAGTTGAACCCACATTCGCGTTTCGAGCATGTGAGATAAAGCTAATATATGATTGAAGCAATTTTGCCTTTTTGGTGGGAAGAAAACTCGCCTGATTTTCCTCAAGGACTTTGAGTGTACAAACGGTTATGACTTTTGGGCTGGAGATGTCATTGCAGTTATCGCCCACGAAGAAGGCTGGAGAAACGTGGTAACTCATGGTATGATATGGTGAAAAATTAAATGATTTCGGCTAGAACAATATGTGGCTTCAAGGAAATGGTGCAACATGTCATGCATTCATTCATTGGCAAAAGACTTCAATTATTGTGTTATATCCAGCTTGCCGCAAAGATCATGCGACAGAACTCTATTGAGGTTTTTGCTTTGAGCCTATGCTGGAGCATAAGTTTGCTCTAATCAACTACGAGCTGCCAATTTCCTTATGTACCAAAATTGTTCGTGTTATAGGTTTCACCTAATAGCATATTAATTGGAAAAAAACACTTATTTGATGACCCTATATATATATATATATATATATATATATGTGCTTGTATTTCTACACATAAATGAGCGAAACAGATTTCTCTAAAACTATTATCCTTTGGTAATGTAAAACTTTTACTTGTGTACGTATGTGAAAGTATGGAAACTATTTAAACTTAGCGTAACACGGTGGAATTAATAACATTTAGAAGTATTTCAACTCACCAACAATTAGTTCACTAATAAATAATTACGAAGATTGTTTTTATAAGTTTAATTATATTATTTAAAATTTAATTAGAACTTTTTGTTTCATTTGTTACATTTTATTAAATTCGAATTCAATTATTTAAATATATTCATTGTCGTTATAGTTATTTTCATTTTGCAACACCACCGCAATAATTTTTGCATTTAATACCGTTACAATCCCTTAGTTTTATTTATTTCCATTTTAACACCACAAATGATATTTTAAAACCATTAATCATTTTTTATTAGGTAAAAAGAATTCCACGATATTTTTTTTTATTTATCATTTATTTAATTTTTTAATTATAGTATTGTTATCGCTACAAGCATCCCATCTGCAATAGATGGATGCATATTAAGTTTTGCTGAATCTTTTGTAACATTCAAAATGTTAATAAAATAATCCTTATAAGGTCATAAGGATGAGACGTATCCCTGAGGCCTTATGAGACATAGATGTATTTAATTACTATAAGATTAGAAGCCGATAGACAAGATCTTTGTCTTTGCCAATTTGTTCCTCTTAAGGACTGAGTGACAAGAAGCATAAAACAACACGCATGTAATAAATAGGAAAGAGAAACAACTTATAAAACCGAAAATTTTGCTCGTCTGACTTAAGAAAAGCCCCGGGGTTGAATGACATGTTTAAAATTAACAAAAGAAAAAAACAAGTAAGAAACGAAGATATTTACAAATTCTGTCGCATAGGCGTACGGGCGTTGCAGGCGTGCACTTTGACCGGTTTGGGTTATTTTTCAATTTTTTACAAATTTGTAGGCGGGAAACGGCAGAATGTATACCGCAGATGCTACACAGTTTGGCAGACGAACAGACGGACATGTTTACGTGCATTCCAAATTCGAAACTGGCCAAAATTTTATATACCTTGTGAGGTTTTTGATGCTTGGCTTATGAAATGAAGCCGATTCGAGTATCTGAAAATGGCGACATCGAAAAAAGAAAAAAGAGAAAGATTAAATCGACTTGAATCTCATATGTAGTTGTGTATAATAATAATGTGCAGGTCATTTCCTAACCGGAACCTCGGACGCCAAAGGTATCACCATAACAAAGTTTATATTTTCGGAACAGTCAACACAGGCTATCAGACAAAAACTCTGTACATGCGTACATGCGGGTTAAACACTGAACTTGGGAGTACTACCTTCCGTTAGAGTTTAACTACTTCCGTTAGAGAAACTACTATAGATATCTATCGAGACAACGCCTTACATATAACGCCCTGTATGTCACATTTCACAACCTCTTCGAAAGGAAATCATATAGAGAGCAGCAACGTGTGTACTTTGTACTTTTTTGCCCCCATTGTCCCACGGTGCGGCATGCCCAATCTTGTCAGGTCTCAGCTTCAAACTAAGCTGTTTCGGAATTCGTCGTTCGGTGCGCGTCCTTTGTGCTTTTTAAATCTAGTTTAACTTAATCTAGTGCAACAGCCCGCTTGAGCAAGAGATATTTGCGGTCGACAAGACGCACCACATTGAATTCTCACATATATATAACTTTATTATTCCCCCACTGTAACCAACAGCTCAAAGTGATCTCAGCGATGGGATATACATATATATACATAAAGCTTATGAAATCATTTATGCGTACGGGGTTTATGGGCATATTTATAATGCTTCCTGCCAGTGCTGCTAGTGTTACAGAGCGAATAGTAAAGTTAATAAACTCGCATTGTTTGGTTTGTCGATAGAATAAAATAAATGTAAAAATAAATTAATGTATGCTATGCTACTTATTTTAATTTATAAAAAGAGTGCAAAAACGAGATTCTGACAATGTGTCAATGACAAGAAAATCTTTCATTTAATTTTGCATTAAACATACACAAGCAGAAGGTAATATTTTTAATCATTATTTTTAATTTATAGCTTAATAAATAGTTTTATATAAAAAGACAGATAAAGAGAAGAGTAACAATAGAAGGGTTCCAACAACAACAAAAGAGATTTTTTGCTGTATACAACTACATCTTTCGTTGCATTGTTACTTCTGTAATCTGCACATCTATTTAACACGGCGGACAATCCTTGACATTACGAAGCCTCTTGTTATATATGCATTAAGTTCCCAATTATTAACAGATCAAACCATTGTTGCTCATTATCTATACAAGGAGGAATAATTAATTTGTCTTCTCTTTTGTAACATTTGGAAACACGAATCTGAAACCCGATAAAATGTATGTACTAAGTTGATACAGTTATACGTCTCTTGCGGTGTCTTCGTCTATCTATTCTCAAAAAATTCACTTATAATCGTAAAGGAAAAGAGAAAGAAAATAATTGTGGAACTTGGCATAAAATGCTAGGAACACTAAGACTTTTCTGTCAACAATTCGCGAGCTTCTCCCATTGAGCATCTTTTTTTGTCTTAGGTTCATCTATGCGCCAAATTGCATCTTTAGAGACAAGCTTAACAGGGTTGAATCTGACAGAAGAGACTGTGGCGAAACAATAAGAGTTGACCTTGCGGTGAAACAGTGCTGAAGAAACAATGCAGTGTGAGCAGGGTCATTGAAATGCCGTAAAAAAACAAGAATTGTCAGGTGATTGGGAAGAACTGCAATCAAACGAGACATAACATTTAAGCAAAACCCTTTCGAAATAATTTGACTCGACGGAGAGAGTTAACAATGCATGACGCTATAAGAATACATATATTAAAGAATGCTTCGACTGACAACATATATTCTTCTGTCTGCCGTTCGAATTGCACTTTTAAGATCATAGAGGAGCTTCGTAAGCCTACCTTGGACGTTTTTCTTTCTGTTCTTTCCGACAAAGCGAGTATCGGAATCCCTCCAAATCATTTTCTGCTTCGTCCTGGTAGCGCACAAGATCATTCCGGCAATTCTACGTTGTAGCTGGACTAAATCGGATAATTATCAAGTGCTTCCTTGCTTGATGTGGACTTACCTTGCAACCGAATGCTTGACCCACCGAAAAACAGAGTTGTTCAGCAGAAAAAGGGACACGTCCATACAAAGTGGCTCCGCCTAATAATAGCCAATTAATCACCCTCGAAACGTCGAGTAACGTTTTCCCACTCCCTTTGTCGACGGACACCCTGTGAATCGATCTTCACGGAAAGCAACTACATTAAAAACCCACAAACATCTATACATAGTCTTTGCTATGTTATGTTTATAGTAAATATATTTATTTGATGGTCACAAATCAAGTGTAAAAATGGGTGCAATTCACCTACAGCTGCGCAGAATGTTATTGCTAATGGCTGCCCTATGGAATTTCCTAATAAAAAAAAAGCATTGAGAGACTAAGAGGCATATCGCGACTACGTCCTCAGTTATGAAGTACTCAGTTGATGAAGAAAACAATAAGTCGAGTCGTGTAACTAAACAACACTCACCTTAACCGCATTACTCGATTTACTTAAAGCCAACACGTTTCCCGTATACCACTGAGAAATACGCAATAAATTAAATTTAAATATTGCATCCAGCCGACCAAAAACTTTGCACTTTATCTAAGAAATCTACAAAATTTCCCAGGGCGTTACTCCGTTACTTTTATTTACTTTATTTTCTTTTCCTTTTTTTAATTTTTTTCAAAAAAAAACATAATTGTAATATATAAGGAACATTATTATTAAATAATATTATTACTTAATTATTAAATAAATCAAAAATTAATGATAAATAAATTAAAAATTAAATATTAATAACTCACTTTATTAATTTATTTAATAAATTCCAATTTCCACATAAAAAATTGAAATGTTTTTTTTTTTGCAATTTATTGAAAATATTTTTTTCTCCTTCTTACTAAAGCTAGAGTGATTAATTCATTTAAATCCTTTTTCGTTTTTTTTTTTTTTTAATTTAACATATGCCAAAATTTAATCTATTTTTATTAATACGCAAATGATTTTTAATCTCGTTTAATATTCACAAACAGTGCTTCTTCTTCTTTTTTTCCTCATAAATTGTATTTAATTAAATATGAGTTTTTTACCAACATCACTCACACAAAATAGTCGACACACACTCACAAGTATATTTTCAGTAAAATGTGTTGGTGGCTGGCTTAACAGTGAATGACATGACACGTCTTGTCAATAGCAGGACAAAGGAATGTTGATATTGCCAACGAATCAAAGCACCTAAGATATATATGAAAGCTTTCGTGTGAGATTTCTTTAAAATTTCTCTGATAGAAGCGACTATAAATTTAGAGACCTCAAGACTCCATTCTTTTCAGCTGTATATACGTCACGGTGGTATAAAGATTTACTATCCTTCTCGCACCTAACTAAAGTTCAATCTATCCATTTGCAAATACATGTGCCGGTCTGTCTATTAGTATGCGAAGGCGACAATTTTAAAATATTTTCTTCATTAACTTTCCATCTAATAAATGCATTTGGGTCAAAACAAGTGTAACTTTATTATCAGTTTTACATGTCAGAGTATGTGCTGCACTTGTCCCTTTCCCGATTTTCGCAGGAATATATGTGGGTATTAAAAACTGCCCATCATGCCAAAAGTATATTCTTCTCACTAAAGTACAAGGCAATGCGATCGATCGGTTAGTCCATTGTGCGTACTCTCGTATTGAAGCTCCCAGAAATGAGTGAATAAAAGGTGAATATTGAACTCAAGATATGAAACAACTGACAGCTATATAAATACAACACCTGGCAGGTTATATGAATATAAAATTTAGCGAATAACGATATCTGCTGTAAATATTTAACAAACATTTTTAACAAAAGGATGGCGGCATCCACGATTCGTGTCAAACTGCATAAAAGTTTCTTTCAAATTTGTTGCTTTCTTTTACATTATTTCACTTATTCGTTTTAATTTGCATATTTGGTGATTTATTGTCCGTTTCATTATTTTTGTCGTCAATGTATTTTCCTTATATTGTATATGTATATGTATATAATTTAATCTGAACTCATTAAATTTTCTGTTGAGTTATTCTTCTTGTTTCCTATTTTATTATTTTCATAATATTATTTTTTATTTTTCATCATATTTTAATGTCCATCTTCTTTACCATATTTTTACTGCATTTTCATTCTATCTCAAGTTTAATTCATTTAATTTTCGCTCTAATATTTTATTATTATTATTATTATTATTATTATTTTTATTTTTTCTCAAATTTTATCCGTTTGTTGCTTTGAACACTTTAACCAACCGAACCAATCGTTTAACACTGAAATTTTTGTGTATAAAAGTCAGCTTCTTTTAAGATTGTTTTGGGAAATTTTTCAAAATAGTTAGAAAACATACGAAGAAAATTCCTTATTTAAACCAATAGTTATGAAAAGATGCTGAAAGAACAGACTCTACTGTTAAAAAAAATTTCTCATAAAATGTAGAATAACAGACGTAAGCATTTTTACATAACCTATGCAGAAAAAGAAGTGTTTGTTTACTTAACACACATAACTAACATTGAAAATAAAAAAAAATAGTAAAAGAGCTACTAAAAGCGTCAACAGTTGCTTCTGCACTTCACTGCCTATTTAAAATGGAAAACTTATTTTTATTATTTGCTGTTTTCTTTTTAATTTAACTAAAATTAAACACGCAACTGTATCAAAAACAAATACTTGAAAAACTTTTTGGACGGCAATGTAGAAATAACACGTTTCTTGAAAATTCAATAAAAAAAAAAAAAATGTTCGGACGCAATTAATTGGTAGATAAAGACATATAGTCAAGCTAGTGTTGTTGATGGATCTTCTATAGACGCACAGATAGAAAAACGGATAGACAATGGGACTTAGGGTTAGGGACGGCTGTATGGAATTTATAATAAACATGGGCGAGCGAACGGTGGACGCACAGAAAAACCATGGCGGACAGACATATTGGGGGGCAAATGAAAGAGACATCTACCACCATGTAAATAGATGGAAAGCTGAGTAGAGCTTCGGATGGACGAGAGATGGATAAATGCAAGGAAGGGCAGATAGATGAATGAAGAAATAGGCGGATATATGGAAAAATTGATGCTCGAACGCATCAGGTTACGTTCAACAGGCATTTTCATATTTGTCAAATACTTTGTACGGTAGATAAAAACCGCACGAAGAAAGATGCATAAAATAAGAAACACTGGAACATTTAATAAATAGTAACTGATTTTTCACGGCGTATTAAAAAAAATCTATTTTATGCGGTGGGGAGGGAACGCAAACAATAATATCCCATAGACAATTTATCTTTCTATCTCTGTACATATTCGTAGAAAAAGTTGCACAAGGAAAATAAGTCGCATAAAGCTAAACGCACAAAACTGCCGCAAAAAAAGTCTTCTTAAATCTTAAAAGTGCTAAGCCCTAGGGAGGATTTCTATAATTGCTTACCTCTCTTAATTACAACTTATACGCACTGATTTTTTAAACAATGTGAGAAACTTCTCCATATTGTTGGTATATTCAGTATACCTTTGAAACTCACTATTTCTGGTATCAAGGTCTTACAAGTACACCTCCGCGCTTTGACCGGGAGTACAAAGAAGAAAAATGGGGAAAACATTTACTTTAATCAATAAATAGTTATAAGCTTGCATACCCGTTATGGCAGAATGGGAGGTAATTTGGTCAAAACGTTTGCAAGGCCCACAGCTTGGTCGGCATGAAACTTTGAATCAATTTAAACATGCCCGTCTGTCCGTCGGTGAAATGTCTACTGCGAACTTTCTACTGGCCGAAAAACATGTCTTCAAATTTGGCAGAAACACTGTTCTTGCTTGCAGATTGGTATTGAAAATGGGCCAAATGATTTGAAGCACACGCCCACAGTACCAAGTAAACTGAGAACACCTCTGGTTTTCAAAAGTAATAAAAAATTGTTTTTTGCTCATTAGTCTTCAACCATAGCAGACAAATGTACAAAGATTTGAATGCATATTCCATGGACAATGCAATGGTATCTTCACAAAAATGGAAAAAATTAACCACGCCTACCCAATATTGTAGGATATCAAAATTTAATAGTTTTTTTCCAATACACTTGTAGCGCGCAGAAGCAAGCTGCAAACATCCCATGAAGTATGCAAATTTGCAGCTACTTTTAAGTCCGTCTGTCTGCCCAACTGTGTAGTATCTGTGGTAAAGATTCTCCCGTTAGCGAAAATGAAGACATCGAGTGCAAGTTTGCAAAAGTGACCTAAACTTTTCGAAAGACACGCCTACAATGCCCACACGACTATGCGACAAAAACTTGTATTTTGAATGTAGAAAAAATCAGCTGCGGCCACTCCATGTTTTGGGCCTGAAAATTCAGTTCTTTTATTTTTTTTTGTCTTTTAGAGGATAAAGGTGATGGGCATAAAAGATTTGCTCACTACTACATGTAAATTTCTTACTTGTTTTGTTTTTGTTTTTAATGTGGCCACGACACGTGTAATAAAGTGATGATAAGAAAGAAGCGTGGAAAGAGAACGGGCAGGCATAAATTCAAAATCGCAATATGTTGTTCGAAGGTATTGGATTCAGTTGATGGATGTGCTTATCTTAAAATTGAAATCATACTTGAATAAGTGTTTTTGTGTTTACCACGTTTTACTGAGAACAATTTGCATAAAAGCAAAAGAAAAATCATTTCCACATATACATTCAACGATGTAGATGTGTATTGTAATCAAAGTTGAACAGATTTTAATTTCTCACTGACAAGTAATCTATCAAAAGGAATTGGCACAGGGTCATCATCAGCATGAATATAAATAAGACTTGTTGCAGATTAATGGCGAAAGTACAAAAGGATTAAAGGAGAACGCCTCCACGATCGACTTAAAAAATCCATTTATTTAAGTGTTCACTTCGATGCAAAATGTGCCAACATGTTTGGAATCTCATCAACGAGGGGCATATGTACGAACAAAATATAATCGCTTCAAAGTCATGTCATATATATCGTGAACACATGTTTGCAGTAATTTAGATAAAATGCATAAACTCGTATACGCATCTTCCAAGAAACTAATTCTTAGTAAATCACACACACAATAAAGAAATCAAATTCATTTAACGCCTTTGCAACCCTGATCATGTGCGGAATGTAAAAGGGCATCTTAACGCAAACGATAACTATTTCACAACCGAAGAACGTGTATGTTAAAGCAATCACATCTGCTTTTGCAATAATAATGAAAAAAATCAAAAGCTTCCGTTAACGCTATTTAACAACAATAATGAAAAATGCTTCTTTCGTGTGTGCACTTGTAAAATACGTACATTTACGAAGATTTCACAGGAAACTTGAGAAAAAGCATTACATTTGTCTTTAAACGAATCTTAAATCCCTTCGCTTCAAATAACATAAAGCGCTTATTTAGTTGATCGGCTTTACCGCGTACCAAGGTGACATTGAGCTTTTAGGCAGGCGCGGTTTGCGCTAAGATAGTGGTCGATATCTGCTACTTACAAGAACTTTTTAATAAGAAGGCTTTAAAATTTTTATTTTTTGTTCTTTGCAGCTTTTCAGCCATTGTAGAAGAATTCACGGACATGCCGTCCCCACATTCAAAGAATTAATATGGAAGATTTCACCGTTCCAACAACTGCGGCGAAAAAATTCGAAGATGCGAGTGGACAAACGTAGGCGGGTGCGTAGGATAGATGCATACGCTAATGAATACGCGCGTACTGAAAGAAAAACAAAATATTTATAAAAGAACGAGCAAACACATAATTAAACAAACGAACAGACGGTTAAATGAATCAACGAACACACAGACTATGCGAACAGACGGACAGATGAACGGACATCATCATAAGCAACCTTAAATTTAATCTTACGTTTCCGTTATAGACGGATTGACTAGTCAAATATACCCACACTTCTTATGCTGGATATAATGAAGAAAAAAGCGCACTCTGAAAAGATTATTTTATATAAAACTTCCGAAATAAAAGAAAAGTTCTGTATTTACGATTTCCTTTCTCAAGGATTTTCATTGCAGGCGAAAAATACTAAAGTAGTAAAACCACTAGAGCCTTTACGTACGGAAAGAAAATGAGTAGATTTTTCTTCATGGAAAACAGTTAATTAAATCTTTCCATTACCAACGCCTACAAATACCCATCAAAGACTTAGACTCTGACAAAGAGTAAGACTCTGAATTGAGTTAACCACGCCGCCACCTACATTACTACTGTACATCTCAACATCTATCATCTTGTGTGTTTTTTGAATTTTCGAAAAAAAAGAATTTATTAAGCCATTCTTTCATTTCAAAGGTTCATTTACGTAGAAACTTATTCTCGTAATTGCAATGCTTAGCAAAGGCTTGTTATAACATTTGAATAATAAATTCTTTGCTTATACTTTATTCAAAATCCCAAAGTACTAACTAACATACGATGCGAAGGTATTGTAAAGTGTTTTCATTAAAAAATATTTGAATGCATTTCTCGTACATATATACGATTTAATTTTATAAACGTAAACAGACTTTTAGATATCTAGACTTCTGTAGTGGCATAGTAAATAAAAATGTACATATGTGTCTATAAAACAAAGTTAAGCGCACGTTGCCTATTAAACTCTATGAAAAGTGAAAGCAAATAAAGAAAAGCTATTTGTGTTAGTGTAAGCCCTGCAGCCATTTTACAAATATGAGATGAAAAAGAAAAAAATGCTTATATTTTTCTATTAAAAAAATGTAATAAACATTCCTTTACTAAAACAACAAATCAAAGAAAGTAAATTGTGTTATTTAGCATAACATACAGAACGTGCTCAGCTTTTTTTCATTTGAAAAGAGAAAATCCTCTAAAATTCGCGTATTTTTTAAGAGAATTTAATATAACAGAGAGAGAGAGAGAGAGAAAGAGATAAAAACGATTTACAGATGCATTTATGGTAAAATAACGGTAATTTACAGTGTAGAACATGTTATGTTTACATTCAGTGTACTTGTTGCATGCTTGCTTTTAGCAAAAGTTGTAACACGTATGCAGATTTATCATGAAGCCGTCAACGGAATAATTAAAAAAACGTCATTCAAACTTAATGCATTCAGTTATAAAAACTGGCTTGAATTTATACATACGTTCTTCCGACTTTTATATTTACGATGAACTAAATCAGATTTATGGGATATTTGCAATGCATAAGAAATGCATCCGACAGGAACAGTTCAGGATGTAAATATTTTTACTTAACACAAAAGTACGATTACTCATGTCTGTCCTTCTGTGAAGATTTTGGCTATTAACTCTTAAATAGAAGCCGGATTGCTATTCTCCTTGGTAAGATTAAGCTAAAAACGTTTGCCAAGCCTGTTGAAAATTTCACCAAGACTTAGAAAATATAGTTGAAATTTTCTCGCGAATTATGACGTGAAAATTTCGCCTAGAAATATAAATTTTATTCAAACCCCTTGAATCTTGCCTTGTGTTAGTATCGAATTTCTTTTCACATGTCCTTTGTTAAGTAAAATACAATCACTTAATAGTTATACAGAGCAAAAGACGCGAAACTTCGAAAATGGTCTAATAAGATAGATCTTCGAAATAGTGGACCATAATGCAAAACAAAATAATCAAAGTGCAGTTTGCTTTTTCTTTAATATAACCAGCCACACATGGCATGTCCCCTATAGGTGTGAGACAGCGACAGCCGCATAAAAGTGGGGAAAGAGATAGAAAATGATAGGAAGTGACCGCAGCGCAGTGGTTGCGGTTTGTCTTTATCTTTGCATTAATAGCCGGCAGCTGATCGTCACTTTACTGTAAGTGAGCAAGAATCAAGTGTCAAATAAGTGTGAGAATGGATGCCAACGGTTTCAACGGTTTTCTTTACCGTTAGAGATTTATAGATATAGAATCTCCGTTGGGGCCTGGTAATAAATTCCATAGTTTAGAAATTTATAGTTCGTATCTTAACCGAAAATTTTCATAACATTTTCACTAACTAATGAGAAATTTCAAATATCACGAATATATCAAATTATTTGTATCCCGCACAATTTGTGCTAGAGCTTCATGAAGTGTGCGTGGAGACATGCGACGCCGAAAAGAAATTAAGAATGACACAGAACTTCTTACTCACTGATTAGCTACCATTGTCTGTCTTATGCTTATCCATGTACTTTTTGTGTTCAACTTGCTCTGATAACATGTAGAGCACTGGTATGTTCAGCATCAAAAACGAATGGTATCCAAAGTGAACTGGATCAAAGTACTTTTACGAGCACACCCCCATGTAATATTTAAACCATCAGCACAAGAAAGGGATTACAAACATCTTATGTAATATTAAACAAAAGCGAAAAATATTAATGTTTTAAAACTTTATGGTGAAACTTGGCATTTGACACACACACATATACCTACACACAATAGTTATTTGACATATAACTCTAATGTGTTGGATTTAGACGACATAAGTGCAAATTTTAGACTTCTTCTATATAACTGTTTCCTTGTTGCCAGATAAATGCACCCGTTGTATCAAGGCAATCTTTATATGGCAATAAAATCTAATTTTTGAAACTTTACGGCCAGAATAGGAGAGAAACTGTATTAGGGTATTTAATAGCTTGCCTTGCTTGACTGTAACGTTTCGAGATGTATTTTTATTTGAAAATTTAATTTCAATTTAAAAGCAAATATATATGAAATTAAAGAAAAAAAAAGCTGAATTAAAAAAAATCGCATGCATAAAAAGCAGAAAATTTAAAATTAAAAGAAAAATACCAAATAAATCATGCGAATAAACGTAAAGTGCAGAAAAACACAAAATGTAAATAAATGAGTGATTTTAATACACCCCAGCAAAAAAATAAGCATTTACGCAGTTGAAACACCAAAAAACGACATTTAATTATGAGAAAAGAGACATCAACACATAGCAGACGCAAAGCATTGTCATTACAAATGAAAATTTGTCCTAAAAACATTTCTAGCTGAAAGTCTTCGAAACGTACTCGCTCGACGTTAAAAATTTTACAAACTTTTTTTTTTATAATTACAGTATTTTTATTCTCACTAATTATATTTCATTCTAACCTCCTTTTGGCATATTATTAATTTCCTTTTTTTTTCGCTTCGCTTGGCGCTTTAAAAAAAACCACTTAGCACATTAATCTTTGCCACGGTCATTAAAAGGACTTACATTTTTAGAAAAAAACAAAAAAAAAAAACAAGTAAGAAAATTATATTCGGCCGTGATCGAATCTTTTGCACTACTCATCACCCGTTATCCTAACGAAGCGAAACGAGATAGAAGAACTAAATTTTCATGCTCTATAATATGAAGTGGGCGCGACTAATGAGACGAACAGATGGACATGCCAAAGTGCATTCCAAATTTCCAACTAGCCAAGAATTTACATATTTTGTGGGGGTTCAAGTGGTGCTGTGGGCGTGTCCTTCAACCGATTTAGCCCATTTTCAATACTAACCTGCGTGCAAGAACCGATATTCTTATCGAACTTGAAGCCGATAGTTTAATTTTTACAGCCAGGAGCGTGTTTACAATAGATGCTACACAGACAGACAGACAGACGCGCAGATGGACAGACGGACATGCTTAAACCAATTTAGAATTTGAACATAGCAAACGTTTTAACAAAACGAATGTACCCCCCATCCTTCGGTGCTGGATATAAAAACAAAGCTAGAGCAAATCTAGGGCACCTTTTAACTCAATAATTGCGAAATATATTAGTTGATCGAACAAAACTCTTTTCACAAGAAGCCTTCACAGACACGATTCTGCTACGTATTGTAAATAAACACATTTAACTTAATTTATTTATTTATTTTT
>KK502481.1:2437-28823 GCA_000688735.1 Glossina austeni | reverse complement strand
TTCACTGCTCCCCTTACTTTTCATAGAATAACTACCCGCCCCGGTCTAATTGCACTGCCATTACTGGGAATTTTTTGCATCCACTTCGAAGACCGGCGTCCTAATTCCTACACTCACATTCTTCAGAACTCCATGACGCACACAATTTCACAATTTTACAAATGCAATCGCAAAATGAATATGCTCAGCAACTACGGTAGTAATTGTAAAAATAGCAAAAAAAAAAAATGTTTGAAGGCGAGAAATAATTCATGTGCAAAATTGGTTTACATATAATAACACATTACAATAAATTGCTATTGTTCAACAAGAAAGTAATTTCATGTTTTTTAAGATTTATTATATATTAAAGCGAATTGCAACATCGAAATATACGCTTATATATATATATATATACATATATATAAACAAATAAAGTTCATTGGAAATTTCGCTTTTGTATTAAATACTCTAAATAAACTATCAACAATCAATAATAATAATAATAATAATAATAATAATAATAATAGCAATAAAATTGCTAATCATAGAATGAATAAAAATTTATTTATTTAAATAAATTCGTAATGATTTCCCATTTTGTCGTAAGGTTCGCAACACCCAAAAACGAAACTTCAGAGACCCCACAAAATATGTATTTTGATCAGCGTGAATTACTGAATCAACTAAGCTATGTCTGCATGGTGTGTGTTGTTGACGCTCTCCTGGTTGCAATGATGAAGCTATCGATTTCAAATTTGGCAGAAACAGTGGAAGTTTTTGCACGCAGGTTGGTATAGAAAGGTTGGTAGAAATGGGGTTATGGAGCGTTAACTGAACGCAACTCTATTTTTTTAACAAAAATTTGTAGGTTTTTGCTCACTGCTCACAAATTATGAAAGATGGAAGATTGAAACTTTTCTCATTTTCATTTATCTTACCGCAAAGCTTACTATTTATGTGCGAAAATGGAAAATATTGACAATACGCATACAAAGTTGTAAGGAGTTAAATTTTATTTTTTTCACTTTATTGAGATTTAATGCTTATTAACCATGAGATAAACAAGACAGAATATTTAAAACTATTTCGTACATTCTAAGATAAATACGGTGGACACCACGACCTGATGGGTTAATTTTTTCTTAATAATATCACGTGATATTGTTGTCAAATAAAAGAACGTGGAGAGTAGAATGCAAGGTAAGTGAGCTAATTTTATATTAATTATGGTGGACTTAACAATGTGGTGGATTAATTTTTTCTTAACCAATACCTTTTACTGAACTAAAAGGTGAAAAAAAAATTTGATCCCATTCACTTTTTATGACCATAAATAAAAGCATTGAACGCTAAAGATTTTAATGGTGGTGGCGATGCGTGATTCGGACACAGCCGAATATAATTTTTTTACTTGTTTTAAATTGTTAGTGTAAAAAAATGATGAATTTTAAACTTTTATACATTCTCAAGACATTACTTACAAGGAAAGGACGTTGGGTATGGTAAAAAAAAAAACAACAACAAACTGAAGTGTATGGTTATTATCACACCAAAGTGACGAACCATAATTGAAAAGTAATAAAAGTGAAAAATCAAATTAGTCGGAGGTAGCATATAGGAAAAGGAAAATAGAAAGCATATTGAATCCCTGTCCACATTGCTTTCAGTTTAATTGGCAAGGTTTCAATTTCATCTGCAAAACATTTTTCAATGTAACGTGAACATTAATTATCGTCAATTAATTAATTAAACAGTTTTTACAAAAACGGATACTTCTTATATTGCCAAATATTGTCACGTTTCGTATCGTTGAATATAATCATAGTTTGTTTGTATAGTTGTTGTGTACATGCTAAAGCATGCATTACTTGTATTTATTTTCCAAGCAAATGAAATATTAAAAAAGTAAAATTCGTCTGTGGGCGGCGAATCATTTATGTCTACTATCTTTACCTTAGAAAAAACACAAAAAAAACAAAGATTGCATACTGTAGGGTAAAACCCACTTACTTGTACTGGGCAACTGTGTTGACACATTTATATGATTTCAGAATATTACCCGCTATTGGACAATAGGTGCCAATAATTTATGTACAGTCGTGTTAGGAACGATACTTTTGTTTTTTTTGAAACAACGCAACACATCCTTTGTTGATTAAACGTTCCTTTTTGATGAAAACCACAAAATTCCCTCGATAATCAGCACTGTCTTAAAAGATGTTACGATGACTCTTTGCTGTAGGTAAAATAAATTTGCAGGTTGTTTGGTAACGTTAAACAAAGCCTTATGGACATAAATGATGCTGAACCCAATGACGGTCGCCCAACTTCGGCAGTAGTTCCAAAAAACGTAAAAGTATTTTGGAAAACCGAAAAGCTGCCACTTCAAAGAGATCAAGCGACAGCCCATCCACCATTTTTCGCAAAACATTTGTCCACGAGAAAGCTCTGTTCGGAGGGAGTACAGCGTTTGCTTAGTTTTGACCAAAAACAACAACGTGTTGGAGCCTTTAGACGACAAAAAAAGGAATTGTTTTATGCAATTTATGACAATCAATGAAACACGAAATCATCGCTTCATTCGAGAGTTAAACAGGCAATTAGTCGAGCGAAAAGCAACCGACGACAGGCATCCAAACCGATCAAAAAGGCAAAAGTAGACTGGGAGGGCTATGGCGTCCGTACTTTGGAGATGCGCTTAATATAATGTTTATCGACTATCTTGGAAAGAGACAAAAGATCGAAGGTGAACATTGTATAGTTTTATAAGTTTGAATGACCAAATTACAAAAAAGGACAAGTTAGAAGGAGCATATATTGTGTTATATGATGATTCCAAATATGTTTAATAACAACTTGCAATAAAGTTCACTAACAATGATAATAATGTTCAATAATGTGGAGCATTTAATCCGTTCAATAATATTTTTTGGTCATTATTATTATTGCATTTTATTATCATTGAACATATTTAAAAATTATCGAACATTATTATTACGGATGGACGAACATTACTAAACATTGTTATTTCCAACCATTATTAAACATTACTATTATTATTATTGCGTAGTATCGTTGCTTCGTTCTTGTTTTTTTTTTTTTGTTTTTTTTATTTTATTTTACATTATTTAGTTTAAGATACTCTACTCTACTCTACTTTACTCTGGTTAGTATAACGTACTTTAACGCAATATTATTCCAATGTAACTTTAGCTATAACTCAATTTATCTGGTGACCTAAATTGGTAAGATACCACTACATCCACCAAATGTACTAAAGTAAGCACGAATAACAAATAACTTACGCTGTAAGTTAGGCTATGTAAAAAGAATTTTCAATAATTATAACAGTTAAAGATCGGTTGTCAACAAACTATAAGCTGTCAAGAATGAAAGCGAACTTAAAAGCTATTTTCGTATTTGATTACAATTGATTATTAAACATTTTAGTTATCTAAACATGATTATGTGTGGGGGGATCAATTCTTTTTCAAAACCACAAAATATATATGATTGATAGGAGGAACATAATAGATACGCCATTTATTGGTGAAAATGATAAAGTAATACGAAGTACCGACGTACACAAATTCGATGCTAAATTCGATGATTTTGAGCTTCCTCTTCGTAAAACAATAGTTTTCCATTTAGAATTATTGATGATTGCCGTAGTCCACCAAACACTTTCATAAGCTTATGGCAATGCTGCTCCACCGTATCCCAATTGTTGATTTTTGTTTCAACGGTTTAAAAGCGGTGTTTTTAATTTCAATGGCAAAGAACAGCTTGGAGGACCAAAAAGGTTCGAAGACAATGAATTGCAAGACTTATTGGATGAAACCCCGGTTCGACCTTTCACGGACTTTTTGACCACTTTGGCATTTGTTGATTCACTTTTTTCTAGACATTCACATGTGATCGGAAAGATCAAAATGGAGTAAAATGTTTACCATACGAATTGACTGAAAATGCCATTTCAAACCTTTTTAACATCGCGGATTCCTTGCTTACCAGGCAAAAGCGGCATATTATGACTGGCGACGAAAATTGGATCTACTATCTATATGGTCATGAGTTGGTCTAAGATAGCCATCCACATCGACACCGAGGCAGAATACTCATGCTCACAAAGGTTTGCTGTGCATATGATGATGGGATCAGCAATGTGGTTTGTGTAGTACAAGCTAACACCTTAAAGCGTGAGTTGCTGAAGAAAAATCATAAGATGGTAAAAAGGCGCAAATTTAATAAAGTGAAAAACTTCTTTAAAAGCGGTTTTTTAAAGCAAAAGAAAACAGAAACAAGTAAGCAAACTATATATTCGATCGTGACCGAATCTTTTATACCCACTACCGTTATCCCAAAAAGAGACAAAAAAGTGTAAGAATTAAATGTGCATGCTCTATAATATGGAGTAGGCGCGGCTGATTTTTTTCTATTTGCACAATAAAAGTTTTGTCGCAAAGGCGTGAGGGCCTTATAGGCGTATCCTTTGAAAAGTTGGGATTATTTTCAACTTCTTTTGCAAACTTTTAGGCGATATCTTCATTTTCAGTAATGGGAGAGTCTTTACTACAGATATTGCGAAGTTGGGTGGGATATATGGACGAACGAATAGACGGACATGTGGACAGACGAATAGACGGACATGTAGACAGACGAATAGACGAACATGTTTAGATACATTCCAAATTCGAAACTGGCCAAGAATTTGTTTACCTTGTGGGGTTTTTGAAACTTGCTTTTGCGCGTTATAAAGGAATTGAAAAAAAATTAAATCGTGATACACGCTAAAATTGGATAGGCGTAATTAATTTTTTCCCTTTTTCTATACAGGTACTTTAGCATCGCTCATGAAATGCGTGTTTAAAGTTTCGTATATTTAACGGATAATATAAAAGGTCTTCGCGGTTCTCTGGTGGTTCACTAGATGATTATGTTTTCTTTTCGCAAATATACATCACACTTTTGCTTTTCAAAGGTCATGCGCGCAGACATATTAAGAATTTTCTAAAGATTTGCGCAACGCAACGCAATGTACATTTTCATCTACATTTAAATGCACACAAACAATTTTATTTTCACAGTTCGTGCGCCACGAGCAACGCTTAACGCAATTATTATTGTATGTTATACTTAACATAACTTAATCATCAAATTAAGTATGATGATAGTAGGAACCGAAAAACAATAATATATGAAGTTGGAGTTTCTATCAGCTGATAAATTTAGACGAACAACCAGACCTCCGCAAAAGATTGTTATATTTGATGATTATTATTTATACTGTACTGAAATAGAGATTAAATTAATTTTTGGTTAAAAAAGAAATGAAGATAGAATAGCGTCGATTAAAACAAGACCAATTATCTGAGCGTATTTACAAAATAGTAACCTTGGTGAAGCGTATTTTCAATAAAGCACCGTTCGCAAGGTGTGCTTACAAGAAGGAGCTTTTGTAAAAGTTGCTTGCAAAAAAGCTTAAATAAAGTAACGCCATCTCCTAAAAGAAATTTTAAGGTTTTATTTGTACAATTGATGTTATTCCGTTTGGGTAAATTGCTGGGCGAATTGGTTTCATTAAAAACCCTAAAAACGGAAACACGAATAACAGGACAAAAGCTTAGCACGTCAGCTAGTGTTGAGCCGATTGAAGATATTCCTCACACTTTGAGAACGACTGCATTAGTAAAAAAAAGAGTTCTAGATACTGAGGAAGTTGGCATTGGCTTGACCATTATGTACCTATTTCAGTACACCACCGTTGGGATTTTGACTTGCTTGAAATGATGTAGGATTATTTAAAATCGGTGCGCATGTTAGTACAAATATTTTTCAAAAATTCAAAATTTGCCTTTTATGGTATTATAAAATATATTATAATCAAAAAAACTTGAAACAAATGCATTTTATACAAAAGTATTCACGAACCTGTTTGAACGTGCGATCTTAAAAATAAAATTCAATTTATTTTCACATATTTATTATTATTATTATATAAGTTACGTCAAACAATGGCATCGGCCTATAGGGTAGCCAGCTATTTAAGACAATTGGCAAAGCGCCTATCACGGTATCTCAAGGTGCTGTGGAAAACCGTGAGAAGAATGTTAACGTTATAAGAGATAATAAAGGCGTTAGGTGAACAAATATTGATTTAATGTCTTTTTAATATGCAGTCGGATGTAATACCAGAATATATATATCAATTACCTACTCCTTATTAGAGGTTGAGGGCTCATATAATTCAAAGGCAAATTCTTTGTAACCAAATTTTCTACATTAAATAACTTTTTTTTTTAAAAAAAGGTCAGCTTCTCCAATTGTCTTGCATAATGAGCGCACTAGCATTCAGGGTTTCTGTAATAAATTACATCGTTCCATAGCCAAGGAATTTGATAGTTCGTACCACCGGTTTTCTCCATTGTAGCACTTTTTCACTCATAGCTTGTGATTATTTTTTCAGTGCGTTGGGTTGGGGATCTTCAGTAAAGCAGCAACCTTAAAAGGTGGCCATTGATCGTTGTGCAAATTGTCAAAAAGTCGAAAAATCTTAACACTTTATTAATATTCGTTGTAAATAAATCCAGTGGCATTATTAATCGTCTCGTTCAAAGCAAAAATATATTAGTTTTTGAAAAATAATCATGACCTTCCGAGACGAACAACAAACTTTTATGCTCCCCCAATTGCTCCAACATCTTAGTGCAAATATTTTTCGAGATTCTTTCCTTGCGTATAGAGCAGAAAGAAGCCATCATTGAACATTTTATTAACCTAACTTGATCTTGTACACCTCCCGTGTCGAAGTTTTGTAAATTTACCCAACGTAATAAAGGACCTTTTCCATGATCGACTTACTCACATTTTTAGATATGTAGTACCATGGCAAGTCTCTCGCAATTCACATAATATTTCCATTTGTTCGGTGCTATCGAGTAAAGGGGGACTCTGAGTACCAAAGTTACGCGGTATTAAAGTATAAAAACGATTAGTAGCATCTAGAAATTTGCACTAGTGTCACAATCACTAGTGTCACAGTGAGCACTTTGTAAGCGGGTTGAATTTGCTTCTGACTCTGTTTCCTCAGAGACATCTTCTCCATATCCAAGTCAAATTCCATCATTACAGCAATTGTATTAGTAACGTATGTATATTTATTTATATAAAATATTTAAGTGACAACACACAATTCTATAAGGAACGAATATTAAATACGAAAGTGAACCTAAAAAGCAAGTGAAGAAATAAATATCAATAAATGAAAGAGATTTATATAAGAAATCGCTTTGCATTGAATCGGTTAAGCAGTTTGCCATTTAAATACTTTACCATCAATTAATTGGTTTCATACATATTTGTGTAATACAGAGTGCTTTCAGATATATATATTACTGCAAAAACATTATGTAAAGCTTTGGTTACTGTTAGCGTTCAAAATATTTGCGTCTACGGTTACAATTTATAAAAGCTTGGAAATCTTTGCTTAATTGTAAAAATAGTATAAGAGACATTACACATTATATATAATTGTAGTTTGAAGAAGAAGACTTTCTTAGGATCCAATGATGTGTTGCAATATTTTGATCCTTGTTTCGCCAATATTTGTTGGATATGGTGGTGGAGTTAGGCGAGGGTTGACAGAGGAGTAGTACCGGTGATAATAATACAGTTTGTCTTTTGTCAACTTTTGGTAGATATTTTGCTCTTTTCTGTCTTATTGAATTATTTTCTAATTTCTTGTTTTTTGCTTGGCTACACTCGTTTTTGCCTTTCATATACCCGCCTTGGTTTGCACTGTTCATAGCTATCTCTTTGTTAACTGTGTTTTAATAGTGCGAATTTTTGTGCAGTATGTTACCTGATAATTGCGGATACTTGGACAAGTTCTCTATTTTTTTCTTTCTGCCACAGTTGTTAATCATTGTCCACCTTTTAATTCACCTAAGGATCCGTATCACACAATAATTGTTTTGTCCTTTCATTACAAACAGGGTGACCCGTTGAATAACTGTAATGTGTCAAATCGCTCTGGCTCAAATAGACAATACGATTTTAATCTAACCAAACTTTTACCGCTTAAATGTCAAGTTTCACACGTTATGCTTCGTTTTACTGCCGGAAATTTGGAAATCCTAGTATTCTCCTTGTATAATGTATTATACATAATTATTTCCGCACGCATTCAGATTAGACGAGAACGCCAAGAAATGTCTTATAGACTCGTTTTTTATTATAATAAATCCCATTCTTTCTCTTATCTCGAAGATTTTGTGCTAAAGTTAGCCGCTTTTGCCGCATCCGGCAAGAACAGGATCGCACGTTTTTATATGTTGTGAAAAGCGTCATGAAAGACCAGCGGAAAAATGTATAATTTTACAGTACCGTTGACTACTTTCAAATCGATTTCAGCGTCATATACATTTCAAGGTCATATTGATGTAGCTACACTCACGTGTACATAAAAGTAAACATAAAAGCTTAGAAGAAAAATCTATGGAATCAGGAGATTTAGACGGCTCTTAAGGCAATAATGGAAAATCAAGATGAACTGACTTCTAATTTAAATTTACATAAAAAGCAGAACACATGAAACTAATACTTGCGGCATATTTTTAAAATTTAAAAAAGTCTTTATTGAAGAGCAAAAGCAGGATTATTTGAAAACAATTTTCATCAGGCTTGACGGATTGTTTTAAAACTCTTTCAAAGCTGCTCACATCAAACTATGAATTTCGAATTGTGACTCAATCAATCGGTCAATTTATTTGTTCATTTGAGAATTCACTTCTTTCCGCTTTTCTGCTATGAGATACTCTGGAAAAACGTCATTGGGTAAAATGGGAAATACTTCTCTTCGATTATCATATTGTGATGCATTATAAATTTTCTCTCTGCCTTCAGCTATTGGCCAGAATTGTTGACAAGCAACTCTCGGTCTTTTCAACAAGATAATGCGTTGTCTTACACTTCATTAGTTCTTCGCAATTCTTTCGCCGGCTACGTTCGGCCGAACAGACAAATGCATCTAACTGACCGTTGAATATATTAAAAAGAGATTTCGCACAAATGTTACTTAGGATGCTATCAAATAAGTGAATTTCGTTTTATATTTAAATGTTGAAATAATTTTATTGCTAATCTCAAAATACTACAAAATTTAAGAGAGTTTCATTCTTCATTATAGTAGTCTTTAAAAGGTTTTTTTTATAACGGCTTTCCTTCAAACTGATTATAAAAATCGTAAATTGTTTTTATACAGCTTCACACTTCATTCACGTCTGCCAAGAGTTTTATAATTTCCGTAAAAATACATTCAGCCTTCTTATTACATTAAAAAATTTATTGTAACTTGAATATTAGTGGTCCGGAGAGAAGTAAGAGAAAAATTTGATTGATTAAACAGCAATCGATCATGACTTATTTTGAAATATTTATGTAAGAGCAAATAAGTAGCGGAACCGGTATTGATTAAAGCTTTTAATTATGAAATAAGTAAACTAGTCTCGCAACATATTATGTTTTGCAATTATAATAAAAAGGTACAAACATTAGAATCCCTATAAGGTAAAGTTGATCACCACCGGTTTACAAGAGTTTGTAGGGCTGTCTAGAATGCCCACTCTGGTATTGGTCGAATTTTGAAATCGTAAACATTTCACGGAGTAAAGTTGAAAATAACTGCGAATTTCTTACGAACACTTTCGCAATAAGGAAAACGCTGAATAGAGCTGAATGCATGAACATTTCGAAATATGTTAACCACACGGTAACTCGAAATTTATCTTTTCCTTCCCTCGTGTCTTTCTGCGAGCCGAGAAATTTCGCCAAAGCCAATTCCTTTCAAGTAAATAAAATTCCAGCCTTCCAAAGAGCACGAAACCTGTCTCTATCTATCTATTTTATTAGTAATTGCTATCGCTATGATTACGATTTTTGTAACTACCACCGTAGAAGGGGCATATACATATTCCGAACCGATTATATAATATTTTTTACTTTTTTACTTAAGCTAACTTAAATGACTTCTTTAAAGATTCAATTACTTCAATAAAGTTTTTCAATCTGCAAACATATTCCAGACTCTGCCGTTAAGAGAAAACTTTTTTTAGAATAATGCAAAGGAACCTTTGTCTTAGAGGTGGTTGAAAACTGAAATTTTCTCAACATCGTGATCAAACCGATTTGTGTTTGCAATTTACCAAAACGCATACCAATGCAATTGCGAGGCCCTTCACCAAAGGGTAGAAACGAGAATGCCGGATGTTGTTGCGCCATTGCAGCGGAAGCAAAACGATCTGGATTAAATATTTCAGGTTCCTTAAAATATTCAGGATCGTGATGTATAGCGTCAATGGGTATAATTATACCCAATCCTTTTTCGAGAGTCAAGTCACTATTTGGTAAACGATAATCCTTGACACAAACTCGTGGCAGTAGAGGAGCAACCGGATATTTTCGCAGAGTTTCTAAAATTAAACGTAAAAGATTAAATGTCTGAAACTAATGTATCCCCTCATAATTACCGTTGAAAACTTGTTCCAAATAAGTCATTTCCTTTAAGCTCTCATAGGTTATCTTAGAATTGTATTTTTCTAATACTGCCAAGATTTCTTCGCGTAGCTTCCTTTGAATATCCGGATTTAAGGCCAGTTCGTATAAACAAAACGACATTGTTGCGGAAGAAGTATCAAATCCAGCCAAAAAGAAAACTATTGCCTGAGCACATGCTTGCTCAAAGGTTAAGCCACTGGCCATATCATCTTCTTCTACGCGTTGGCCTTGTTTTAAAAGTTTTTCCCTCTTTTCTATCAAGTCAATCAGTAAATCCATAAAATCATTATGTTTTATTTGGTTGGCTCTCCTAAGCTTCATTGTTTCCTTTACTACTCCCATAAAAAAATCAGTGGTACGTTTACCAAAAGCTTTCATTCTTAACCGGCGCGCCAAATTGGGATTAGTAAATATGAGGCTTTGAATGAACAAAGAATAGCGGGGGCGTTCGAAGAGTTTACGGCTCATTTTACGAAATTTACACTTGGGATCTTGTAGGCTATTGCACTCAATGCCAAATGCACATTCTCCGATTACGTCCGTTGTGAAACGAGCACATAAATCTTTCACCTCAATTTGACCGGCTCCCTTATTCACGATAAAATCACATGCTTGCTCCAATCTTTCGGCTACTTTAACGATTGTAAAAAACATGACTTTGACTTTACCGCTAGTAAAAACTCCAGACATCTTTTGTCTGAGCGTTCGCCAAGCATCGCCATCCAAAAGCAACAAATTTCCAGTTAGAGGATCATCCCGTTCATTGTGAAAGAGACCCCGATCGCTGAAGTATTGAAAATCCTTAATCAATATATTTTTAATTAGATTCAAATCCATGATAATCGCTGCTTTGTTCAAAAATATATAAAGACCGGCAATTGGTGAGGAATCTTTAAATTTTTTGTAAACCCTTCGATTGATTTCAGTCCAATGACAATCGTATCCTAATCCTTTCATGTTGCCCAAGAAGAACAAAGGCTTTTCATGAGGCACTCCTAGTTTGGACCAGTAATTGTATAATTTCCTCAGTTTAAGGTAAACGGCCAGATAGATAATAACCAGTAACGTAATGAACAGCGTAAAGAACATGATTGCGACAAGTTTAAAAATTAACAAACGCACAAGAGAATTTTTTCGATACTGTTCAGGACGAATGGATTGACAATCGCTTTTATTTGTGTTGCTGGGATCGGTGAGTTAGCTAAGCGTTAATTTTTTTTATTCTCAAAGCTTTTTCAATTCTAGAAGACTTAAACTCGTTAAGAGATTGCAAATAAGTTAAATGATTTTTCTACTTTAACGGCATATACGCTCATGAATAAGAGCAATGCATTTGAAAATGTTTGTTCAAGACCGTATGGGCAGATAAATTATTATCTCACGCTATTTCTAACTGGCCATGATTGCCACAGCAGCTCACCGTTGTGTCCGAGTTGCGCTGCTGTAGCATAGAACCCTCAGCACGAAATACTTTACTATATAAGGTTCGAGTGAGGACGGCCCCAAAACCAGTCGAGCAGTATAGTCAATAATATGCTTGACAGTACGGACGTAAAGTGCTCCGGGAAATACGACTGTTAGGAAGAGAAGGGGTCATGGAAACCCAATACTCCACCAAGAGAGGCGAAATAATAACAACCAACCTCCGGGAAATAATACCTAGCGGTGGTTCAACGGAGGAGAGTGGTCGACCCTACCCATTTCTACAAAAAAGAAAAATTCAGCTGCGCCAAAATATTCATTTTCTTCGCTTTTTCTATTTTTTTTAGATAAAAGGGATGGCTGTAAAGTATTCGGCAAAGTAACATTTTGTTACTCGTTTATAAAGGAATTTGTAAACAAATGATCGCTTTACGCGATACTGTCAGAGATAAACTGATACACCCGCCGTCCTTACAAATTTGGGTTCTATGCTCTGACTTAGAGTTGAATTTTTTTTAGCAACCAAGACGTCCAAAATGTCCGAACAGGCCATACCACATACCTTATCCAACTGCCGCAAATGGTGGAAAGCGTATTAAGTTTGTGCGTCCTGAAGACTTAAAGTACCAAAGATAGCAAAGTAGCGATACAATCATTTTCTAAATCGAAATAAGTTTTTCTGTTCATCTGCTCGCCTAATGCCAACGCTATTTTAGTATATTGACGTGTTTTCGCTCAAGCAAGAACCCTATTAGAAATGATTTGGATCGAACAAATTTATAGACCTCTTCGCATATAACGAGTCATTTCGAAGCATTCGTTACTAATGGTGTTTTAACCTTCTCAAGTGATGCGAAAAATATGTGTCAGTTGGACAACAAACAAACAAAAAAGAAAAAAGAAACGAAAGAAGAAAAACATGTACACACCTAGCACAAAGGTACGCCCGCACACGATACGGATTCCAGTTTAAAGCGAAGACTGAAGTCGTTGCAAACATGCGAAACCGATTGACAACCGATAATAGTGAACAAATTCACCTAATTTTTAGAATCAAACTAAGATGTCAAGATTTGAAGCAAATTCAGATGTGACATAGGCGAATGGCGGGTATTAAGAAGAGTTGATGTGTTAGAATTTAAGAATAACATGCTGATATTAAAGTATATTTAGATCTTTGCAAAGGTACGATGATAAAATTGCTAGAGAAGCGATTCGGGACATTAAAGTTTATCTCATGAAGTAATTTCGGAAAATCGTTATTACCACTTATCAACTTAATTCGAAAGGAAGCATCAAGGATAAATCTCCGTTTTTCAAATGATGGCAAGGCTGAGAAAAGCAATCTATTTTCTTAAGGAGCCCTATTGAAAGGGGGCAGCACAACAGATGCATAGTCAGGTATTAGTGTAACTAAGCTGATATATAGACTTTTTCCAACGTATGGGTCGCCAAGCTCTTTAGACTACCATTTAATAAAACCAAGCACTGATCCAGCTTTATATAACGAAAGCTCAATGCACAAAAACAAATTAAGTTTGCGGCCCTAAATTCATGAATTAATCTACATTTTCCAATTTTTGTATCCCGGTTGAATAATCAGTAGTGAGTGGAGTCTTCCTTGAGGATGAAACAAATTGTGTAAGTCAGGTTGAAGGAGATACGAGTGCAATTTCAAAGAAGAGGAAGAAAACAGTTTGACATAGTCGGCATACATTAAGATAAGGTCGGATTTAATCACTCAAAGGGGGATCAATGATGTATAGAATGAATAAAAAAGGCCATACCTGGCTGCATTCCTGACGTCGTGGTGGTGATAGAGTGAAACAGGACCTCGAATGATCTGCTATAAAAATAAGAACTTATTCATTTCAATAAGTATAAAGGAAAACCAAAGGTCTGAAGTTTGAAGTTCAATAATTACTAAACTAAATCAAAAGCTTTACCAAAATCAGTGTACGGTATGCGTGGGTGAGCCACTAGAAAAAGCCTTGAAATCAATGCAAATGAACTGTATGTGGTTCATAACAGTTGATACTGCTTTTAGAAAACCATGTTGAGATGGAGAAATAGAAGGTTTGGTAGCAGAAGCCAATTACTGAATAACATTTCGTTCAAATAGTTTAGATAAGATGCTCAACTTGGCAATGCCACTGTAGTTGTCGAACAGATGTCTGCTTCTACTTTTGTTAATTGGAATAAGTAAGCTACTCTTCCAAGACGAAAGGAAACACTTGTTCTCGAAGACAAATTTCAGGTAACAACACATAAGCCCTCAGAGCGTGACTTAAGTATACGTGACGGAATATTCTCAAGCACAAGCGCGCAACTGTATTTAAGCGATCTTCAACCTTGTTATACGTCATTTTCGAGGGATGACCAATTGTATGAAAACGAGCGAGTTTTCAAGCACAGACGAGAGACGCTGTAAATAATCCTCGCGTAAATAGGCTAGAGAACACGGCGCGTCTCTGCAAAATAAAACAACTTACACATTCTTATCAAAATAGGTCTCAGACAGAAAAGTGCTAACAGACATCGCTCTACGTGACGTTCTCCAAAGCCATAAAGTCATTTCCGCTTTGGTAGTAAAGCCGGACGATGAGTACAGCCGCGTCATTTCAAAAATATGAAACATCGAATTAAAAAACGCCGTTATTACGGCGGCACGTAACGACCTTTTAGATGATTGAAGTAGTGACCTTTTTGTATTCGATAAAGAAAACAAAAAAAATTTCTTGGTAGATGGTTCAGAAGCTTCTGTGCTACCAGTTAACAAATTTAGATTACAAACTTTCGTCCGATGTTATTTTAATAGCTATCAAGGGTTCTTCTATTTCCACCTTTGGCAAAAAGCTTTTTAAAATTAAACTCGGTTTGCATCGCGAGTTTCTTTTTCCCTTTATTTATCTAAACCTATAATTGTCACTGATTTCTTGTATAAACTTGGTTTCCCAATCGCCCAAACATCAATTTTTGATTGACCCGCTCACAAGTTTGCTTGTAAAAGCTACCTGTTGTTCTTGCAATTTTCTGCCACCAAACCGTTTTTCGCAGAGAGATGTACCATCCTCTTGGAAGAATTTCTGTCTGTAATTTCGAAACCAGACCTTTACTTCCCATGGAGTTGCAACAGTAGGATCACTAACATTTTTGTTAAACCGAGAAAACTAAGTTCCATTAAGTTCAAAATTGGAAACTGGACTTAATTTCCTAGTAATCTGGCGTACACGTAAAGCTTCCCCAAACAAGAATCAAGCGCTTGACGTCGACGCGATGATAAATCTTCTCACACCCCATTGGTTCTTCGGGACTTTTTCACCGGCTCCACTTGATCTGTGGCTATTCTCGTACCTAAAAAAAAAACTCCCTAAAGGTTGCTTTGATTCGATTGAACAGACAAAGCCTTGTCGAAATATGCATTTGTTAGATAAATTGACTATTAACGATCGTGGAATGCAGATGTGAGTTAGCGAATTTTTTAATTTTATATTAAAAAATTCAAATTACTTTGATTGATAAGATAGATATTCGTTCTCTACTGTAGGCGTCTTTACAAATTTTTCTATAAAGACTGATTATATCAATTTTAAATTGTTTTTATATAGACTGACTTTTCGTCCACGCTTGCTAACAATTTAAAAAAAAAAAAAAAATGTTGCCTCATTTTTACACCAAAACGGAAAAAAGACGTGAACACTAACGGTGCTGAGAGATGTAAAAGAAAAATGTTGTTGGTTAAGTTACTATCGCTCATATTAAAATAATTTGTTTTGAACTATTTATGCAAGAGCGGTAATGCGGTAAAGCTTTTAATTATAAAATAAAAAAACTTGCCTTGCTATGTATATAGCGACTAAAAATTCGAAAGCATTGGGAACCCCATAAGGCAAATGTACATACTACCAGTTAGTGCTAGTTTCTGGGAAAATCTGAAATAGCTGCTCTTGCGTTAGCAGAATTCAAGATCAAGAAATCGAACATAATTCGACATTTCGGTTGAATGAAACAAAGAAAAGTTGAAAATAACTGCAATTTCCTTACAAACCCAGTCCCGGGAAATTGCGGGAACTTACCTTTTCATGTCGTTATCTATCTTAATTCTTATTCCTAATATGAGACAATTAGCTACAAATATAGCAAAAACGTCGCAAGCTCTTGTGCGTAGGGCGATATTGAATTTAAGTCAAAGCTGTCAAATAACACACCCCCAGTACAACATGCGTTGAGAATATCTCCTAAGTTTCTACGGGTGTATGTTCTATGAAAATGAAAAATAAATTCAATGCTATAGAGCACATGTAGATTTCTCTATTTTTTCTGCCTTTTCTAAGGTGAAGGTGGTGAGCAAAATATAAGTTTCTTTTATGTTTTATGTAGAGTTTTGAATAGTTCTTTTTCTTCTTCTTCATCTACTCACAACTCATGAAAATTTGCTGTGATGTTTAAAAATCTTCATGTTTTGAATAGTTAACCGGACTTAAATCATTTCTCTAACGGTTCAATTACTTCAATAAATTTTTTCAATCTTCAAGCAAATTCCGGATTCTGATGCTAAGAAGAAAGTTTTTTTTGAATAACACAAAGGAATTTTTGTCTTAGAGGTGGTTGAAAAATGAAATTTTCTCAGCATCACGATCAAACCGATTTGTGTTTGCAGTTTGCCGAAAAGCATGCCAAAACAATTGCGAGGCCCTTCACCAAAGGGTAGAAACGAAAATGCCGGATGTTGTTGGGCCATTGCGGCAGAAGCAAAACGATCTGGATTAAATATTTCAGGTTCCTTAAAATATTTCGGATCGTTTTGTATAGCATCGATTGGTATAATTATACGCAATCCTTTTTCGAGGATCAAATCACTATTTGGCAATCGATAATCCTTCACACAAACTCGTGGCAGTAGAGGAACAACCGGATATTTGCGTAAAGTTTCTATAATGAAACGAAAAAGATTAAATTTCTGAAGTTTATGTATCCCGTCAGAATTACCGTTGAAAACTTGTTCCAAATAAGTCATTTCCTTTAAGCTCTCATAGGTTATCTGAGAGTTGTATTTTTCTAATACTGTCAAGATTTCTTCTCGTAGTTTTCTTTGAATATCCGGATTTAAGGCCAGTTCGTATAAACAAAATGACATTGTTGCGGAAGAGGTATCAAATCCGGCCACAAAGAAAACCATTGCCTGAGCGCATGCTTGCTCAAAGGTTAAGCCACTGGCCATATCATCTTCTTTTATGCGTTGGCCTTGTTTTAAAAGTTTTTCCCTTTTCTCCATCAGCTCAATAAGTAAATCCATAAAATCATTACGTTTTATTTGGTCCTTTTTCCTAAGCTTTATTGTTTCCTTAACAACACTCATAAAAAATTTGCTAGTGTCGTTACGAAAAATTTTCATTCTCAACTGGCGTGCCAAATCGACATTACATATCATGAAGCTTTGAACGAGCAACGAATGGCGTGGCTGTTCGAAGATATTGCGACCCATTTCGCGAAATTCTGCCTTCGGTTCTTCTAGGCTGTTGCACTCAATGCCAAATGCGCACGTTCCAATCACGTCGGTTGTGAAACGAGCACACAAATCCTCGACCTCAATTTGATGCTCTCGATTATTGACTACAATATCGCAAGCGTGCTCCAATTTTGCGGCTACCATAACGATAGTAGAAAACATGATTTTCACTTTACTGCTGGTAAAAACTGCCGACATCTTTTGTCTAAGCATTCGCCAGGCATTGCCATCTAAAAACAACAAATTTCCAGTTAGAGGATCATCTCGTTCGTTATGAAAGAGACCTCGATCGTTGAAGTATTGAAAATCCTTAATCAATATATTTTTGATTAGATCCAAATCCATGATGATCACTGCCTTTGTCAAAAAAGTGTAAAAACCAGCAATTGGTGAGGAATCCTTAAATTTTTTATAAATCCTTCGATTGATTTCAGTGCCATGACAACTGTATCCTAGTCCTTTCATATTTCCCAAGAAAAACAAAGGCTTTTCGTGAGGCACTCCAAGTTTGGACCAGTAGCTGTATAATTTCCTCAGTTTAAGGTATACGGCCAGACAGGTAACAACCAATAATGTGATAAGCAATGTAATGAACATTGTTGCGGCAATTTTAAAACAAAAGCGAACTCATAAGACAACTTTTCTGCTACTGTTTAAAATGAATCAATTGACAGCCGCTTTTATTTGTCTTAATTAGATGGTTGAGTTAGTTAAGTGTTAATTTTTTCTTTGCTCAAAGCTTTTTCAATTGTAAAAAGAGTCAAACTTGTTAAGCGAATACATATAAATAAGTTTGTAGTAAGCAGGAAAAAGCGGAAAAATTGAGTTTAAATGTTTTTGTCTTATTTAAGGGAATTTCCATTCGTCGGTAAAAGGAATGCTTTCTTCATATCTGTATATAAAGCAATTTAGGATTAAACAACAAGGGATTCCACGCCATCTACATATTCCACATATTCTGGAAGTCGTTCTAACGATTTGAGAGTGGCAAAAGCGTCGGGTAAGCGCAAAAAGTTGTGTTTTAATGTAGCGCTTGTACAGGAATAATGACGTAGGTATTCTTTGGAATTAAATAACGTGAATTGTTAGTTATATAATGACAAGAATACGACCTATTAGGTAAGGAAAAGGTTTTCAAGTTCCTGTTATAGTTAACTTAAGCAATTGTAAAGATTGAATGTGCTCATAGTTGCTGCAGAACCAAATCTTTAGCCAACTGGTGCGCCCCATAAGTCGAGGTCTTCTCTGGCTCAAAAGCCGCCAGGTGAAAGGTTGAGCTAGCAGTTCATGTAACAAATGTTCTTTTAACTCTCGGGAACCTCTCAAACTTTCCTTTTCATATATATGCAGTTCTTGGGTTACGATAGAAAGAAAATTTTGCAGCAAATCTTCTTTCACTTCACTATAAGTTTCTCTTTCGCCTATCACTTCACTTAACAGAGCATGGAAATAATTTTGTACATTTAAGGGTGTTGTGACAAAACCGAAACGCCTAAAAATATTTGGATACCTTTGCATTAGAGCACTTAAGTAGGGATCATGACGCCGTGTATGCAAAGCCAAATGCGTCATATGATCAAAGGTTTCTAAAGGATATTTCTGCAGCCATTTTTCATCTTCCAAACCGAAACATCAAACTTGCTATAGTGCTCAATGCACGCTGATGTAAGAAAGTTTTCATGTCAATTAAAAGATCTTCCTTGTGTTTGTTTAACATTTTCACTAACATCTCACTTTCTCTTTGCATGGCTTTCCGTTCAATTCCGTTCCTGAAACAATAATTCCAATTTTAGAAGGCATTTCTTGCCAGGCCTGACCACCAAAACTTAACAAATCAGCCGATAAAGAATTTTGGGATAATAACAACAACTTGGCAATGCCTCTATAGTTCTTCATCAGATGTACGGACCTACCTTTGTGGACTAGAATAAGGAAGGTGCTCTTTCAGCACAAATTTCAAAGAATGATTAAAATTCTTTATAGATTAAAAGTTTCGCAACCCTGTCATGACTGCTTATAGACTGAAAAATGCGAGTCTGAATGCCCTGTTTTATGCATAAGCGTTTACATAAACCAATGTTAGCAATGAAAGCGTAAGACGTGTTTGAATTAGCAAATTTGATTTCTAGATAATACAACAGCTTCCTTCATCATTATTTTTATCATATATCTTTCGTTCCTGTACTTGCTGTTTGATCTTTTTGGGGTTCCTGTTATATTTCGTGCCGCTGCATTAAGATACAAATCATTTATTTGCATTGCTGTCCCAAGGACGACCCTATTGCTCGTTAGAGCATGAGACCCAGGAGTCAAATTAGTTGTTGAAAAGGGGACCATAAAGCCCAAGTTATCACATCGGTAGATTTAGGTTTTTCGGCCATGTCACAAATAAGGGCAGGATGATTCATATGATATAACGTAAAAATAACGTTCAACGAAATGTAGGAACAAGTTACGTTTGAATAGTATAACTGTTCAAATAAGTAAGAGCAAACGCAGCTGATATGGCTGTTAGAACATCACCACCAGTGTGATCTAATCGATCTTTTCCGAAAGCCTCGAAAGAATTGCGAAAAAGTTCCCAACAATGCAGATCAAACTTCAACCAGATTTCAATCAAAGTCAAACAACCGACACTGTGAAAAAGTGCCGAAAGCAGATTCCGCTTTAATGGGGTTTCAGTAAGAGCCCAATAGCCAAAACTCCGTGGTTTCTAGATTTGGTATTTCAACAAAATAGTTCGGGGAATTAGCGCAGAGCTTGTCGACAGGGGGAAACGTTGATTTCGAATTCGACCTCCAGTACGACAACTCCAACCCGTTTTAAATTAGGAGGTCAACGGCCAGGCTGCCACCACAATGGGGGCGGGAGGATTGCTCACCGCAACAGTGCATGCTGGATCGACTACGAGCTTCACTACACAAACGTTTACGCAACAAAAGCGGGGGAGATACCGAAGTATTCCATATCAGGCCAGAATTTAATTATCTACGACATTAAAGAAAGAGAGTGCATTTTTATCCGCGGTACAATTGACCCTCACTACGACGCTATTACGCTTCGTTGTAACACCCCATACAATAGAAGATTATCCTGGCATACAGTTTCTGCGTATCTTAGAACATCAATTACGTGGGTAAGTTGAAGAGGTATCCAACTTCGCTGCAAGAGGGCTAAACAAACAAGCCGATGAGATTATTTAGTAGTGACGTCGTCGCTTCATATCCAAATTTGCCGCCATAGCTGAATCCTTGAATATGCTCGTCTGAAAACAAATTTTGAAGTATTGAACTACTGATTATCGTAAGCTCCGGTACTATCCCGCCAAGGTTTTACAAAGACTTTTGGCTACAAGCCGATACCATTTATATATGACTACGAATTGGCTTGACCTTGGAAATAGAGAGCGAAGAGAATCTAATTGTGTATGCTATGCGGCTTTTAAATGAAAAAGAGATGAATTATATGGTGATCGAAAAGGAATTCTTGGCAGTTATTAACAGCATTAGAAAGATGGGACCGTACACAGAAGTGCACGAATTTATTGTGGTCATATATCACTTTTGATTAAAATGGTTAACCGCAACCCAGAATTTTATGACAAGATTTTGCATGTCGAAGGTGCTCTTTCACTGTTCAATATAGAAAAGGAACATACCAAGTAGTAGCAGATATATTGTCTAGAAATACTGTAGAAACGGCTCAGCTAGCAGTGTTTCAAAAAGAGAGTAAATGTAATTGGTTACGAAAGACGATGCCAGAGGTAAGGCAAAATCCAGTAGCACATCTTAAACGTGTAATAGTAGATTGGAAATTGCATCAGTATTTTCCAAGATCTGCATGTGGGGAGAAAGACGAACCATGGAAACTCTGTGTAATTGAGCCATTATTGACATGGAAAACGTCTCGGAGAATCTGTCATCGGCATTATCGGTCGGCGATGTTATATATGTGACAACATGCCAGCTGTGTCAATGAGGTATAAAATTAGTCAACAAAAGCCGCCAGGAAAACTACATCCGGACACACCGGGAGCTTCTTGAGAAACTATATCTTCCGATTTGTTTTTCTAACGTTGTTCACAAGAGGAAACTCGGCACTATTGGTCTTTGTACATTTTTTTTAAGGGATTAGAGCTGATATCGTTATGTAAGGCAACTGCGGAACTGTTAGTAAATGCATTCCGAGAGAAAATTGCTAAATGGTCTATTACGGGTAATGAGACACAGCAGGTAACAGCATGTTCTTTCAGAGCGACTGGCCGAGAAGACCGACCGAACAGTAAGGACAATCTTAGCTTAAGTGCGTAGGAGAGAATAGTCAAGATAAGAGGAGTATTGGCCATAAATCCAACCATTGCCGATTCAATAGGATGCATGCCTGCATATATAGAGTCCAAACTGGGGAAACGCCATTGCTGAACGCTTTATTCGATGAAGGAGAAGTTCATGCCAGCAGGAAGGAGATTGGTCATCCGCGAGTACTGCAGATTCAAGACTCAGCTCTCCTAAATACAAAGTGAATGGAAATGAGATAGCAGCGAAGAAAAGTGATACACCGAGCCTTCATTATAACCCGTGCAGCAAACAGTTGGGTAATTTTATTAAAGGGGTCGACAAGGGTCATTTACCCCGACCGGCGGAGGGAACATCTCGCGGCAGCTCCTATGTCTTAGAAAGCTGATACCATGGCAACACCGCCTGATTTTAGCGTGTCAGTTCGTGCAAGAGAGCAACCACAGGCTGGAAGACCTACAAAACTTGCATGGTCTGCCAGTCGATCAATCAATCCTGCGAAGCCACCCTAAGGTACCCCCGGCAAAAGAGAAAATGCAATATACAGGATCGAGACGATGTTTCCGAATCGAAGAAGTTTCGTAAGATCGCCAACCCAACAAAGTTCGCAATGGCGAAACGTGGCTGAAGACTACACCAAGAAGATTCATATCTTGAGAACCGATAACTAAAGTCCACCGACAGACTTGTCCACCTCCACGGTAACTGGATGGAGACTAGCCGCAAACGGACTTTTATTTACACCGAGGTGCAACAGCTCCTTCGCCGAGAAATGATAGCGACGACCATGAGCTCCAAAATTCATCTTACATACACACGAAACTCGTTATCGTATTGATGTGAACCAAGCTAGAAATTGGAGGATCACGCGAATGTTGCCGAAAACTTCATTCTAAACGTCTGGAGATGACCAACGGTCCACGGCAGAGGGATTCCGCCCCAGTAATTCTCAGTGCAACCAGGCAGCATCATCCAGGGCGAAGTGAGCGCACCCAGACACAAAATAACCCAAAACACCCCTTGTAAAACTTATCAAAAAGTGCTTAGGTTTATCAAAATTGTTACTTTTTTTGTAAGTGATCTTAGCTCGCATGGATAATATTTTTACAATTAAATCATGTTTGTGAAATATAACATGCAACCATAAATATTAGTAAAGGCGTACTGCCTACGGTGGAGATGAAAATTCATAGATTGAATGAAATTACGGAGCGGAATTGAGGACTGAGAAAAAAATCGTCTATGACGATGATGCAAGTAAGACGACACGAATTACATTGACTACACGAAGCCTTGTATAATCGGAAGGGGTCCTCCAAGACGGTTGTGACACTAGTCGCCGTAAATGACGGTTTTGAGCTCCACAGACAGTAGGAAGTGGGAGGAAAGCCGAGTCTCGTTTGATAAGATAAAATCAGGTTAAGACTTTGACGCACAAGACAGAAATGTTTGATCTCATTCCATAAGAAAGTGATTCAGAATTGATCGAACTTAGCTTACTCTTGGATGAGAAGTGCTGTAGGCTATAAAGAGTAAATTTAATTAAGAGATTTTAAATAAGTTCCAAATATGCAGGGGGAAAATTGAAAAATTGAACTAACATTTTTTTTCCTTTTTGTGGGTAAAATGAAACATTTGTACACGTCTATGCGTGTCACAGTTTAGAATTATTCAGACAGCGCACATTCGACCCTGTGCCGCAAGAGACTTATTGGCATGTTAATATTAATTATAATAACGACTATTTTTGCATAATTGCCATTAGCAATAATTATTATTAATTAATAAACTAAACTCGAGCTTAAAATAAAAAAAAAATTTTTTAAACTTCGTAGAGGTAAACTTTCTAAAGAATGTTTGCTGAAGGGTTGATGAGTTTGTAAACTGAATTCTTATTCACTCAAGAGAAAGATTAAAAGTGTTAAAAGTGCTACAGAGCAACTTCGTTTATGCAAAGCCAACTGCATCATAGGATGAAAATTTTCTAAAGAACAAACCAAACTTGCTACAATGCTCAACAGATGGATGTCAGATGTTGCAAGAAAGTTTGCACATTTCCTCTTTGTGTGCGTAACATATTTACAAGCCTTTCACTATATTTTTGCAAGATCTTCCAGTAAGTTTTCAATTCCGTTCCGTGAAACAATGATTCCAATTTCAAATGCACTTCTGCCATTCCATCAAACCCTCAAAACTGAATAAGTCCGCCGATAAAGGATCTTCAGACATAATAATAACCACATTCATTATAATTGAAGAAATTCTTTACCAATACCTATTGTCTAACAGCGTTGTCCAATACAAGTACTCGCTTATCGATGCTTAGAGTCTTTTAACACTTGCTCTTTGATTGCGTACTTAGTGAATGATTTAAATATTTTCAAGAGATGTCAAAGCCGATCGTACAATATACCAATACGCCAATAATTATGCCGAACATTGAAGAGAAAAGAATCAACAAAAGTAATGGAATCCAAATGACTGCACTCGGAATTAATAAAATTAACCACATTTTCCATGTATTCCGGAAAAATGCATTTGAACTTCATCCGATACTTTATCGATAACTAAGACCTTGGTTTTGCGATTACGAGCATTTAGAAAAGTTTTCTTCAATTATATGTCAACAATGACTGAGAGCTTTTCTATTGCATTCATACACACATAGTCGTTATCAAATCTCTTTCATATATATATTATTTGGATAATTAACATTGTAATATATCAGCCAATTATTCTCGGTACTAAGTAAGGAGTGTATATTTTGCAAAATTCTACTCTAATTGCTAACGAGAGCAAGCAAAAGCTTCGCTCACATTTCGACGCCTTTTAATACTTATCAAGGAGAAATGGGGGTAAAAAGTAAACTTCAGAAAACTTTTAAAGAGTCCTATATTCATGATCAACATTTCATTCTGAATCTAATTCCCGTTTACAAAAATAAGGTCTTTTTTTTATTTTCGATGTTACCAAAACCATCTTATCGTTTCCGAACGCAATTATAATCTTTGAGAATTTATTTCTTTATCTGTGACAATTTTCATTATCAAATCACTCTCTGAGCACAATTTAATTTCATTTTAAAAAGGAAAATTTATGCATTTAAGGATTAGGATATATTCACCTTGTATTATACCAATTGGATCAGAAAATTGTATTGAAAATATTTAGGATAGAATTATTTTTAGGGACAGTCCTCACATAACGCCTTATTCTGAAACATTCATCACGTGGAAAAAAATTTAAAATTGTTAAAATTTCTCGACAAAAATCGCTTAATAATGAGAAAATCTCACACTTCTCTGCCAACACAATTGCGATTGAATTAGAGCTTGTTGGATAGCTCACCCCTCACCCATTTCCCGCTGTGAAAATTGTATAGATAGAGTTTATTTATTTATTATCAATAACGATATCTGACTTGACACATATTCTGTTTTATCTGAAAAGAACCATAAATTGAAAAAATATCATGGCAAAAGTAATATTACTATGTAAGACCAAATTCTCTTCGATTACCATAGCATGAAACATTATAAATTTTCTCTATCGTCTGCGCTATACGCGGTTTAAGTGAGTCTATTGGCCGCAACTAGCAAAATTTGTTCTTCGAGACTTCTTCAGTAGCTCCGCTTGATGCCTGGCTATTCTCGTACCTAAAAAAATGCCCCGTAAAAGTTGCTTTGGTTCGATTGAACAGATAAAGCCTAGTCGAAATATGCACTTATTCGATAAGTCTAATTGACTATTAAAAATGTTGTAATGTAGATGTTAGTTACCGAATTTCAAATTACTTTAACTGGAGGGCTTCGTTATAAATTTTTTTGTGAATAGGTTCTCCCGACTACTTATATCAATTCTAAATTGTTGTTATATAGACCCACTTTTCGTCTACGCCTGCTAACAACTTTATAAAAAAGCAAAGCTTGCCTTACTTTCACACCAAAACAAAAAAAAAAGCGAACAGTAGCGGTGCTGAGAAATGTAAGAGAAAAATGTTGTTGGTTAAGTTACTATCGCTCATATTAAAATAATTTGTTTTGAGCTGTTTTAGCAAGAACGTAATAGTGGTTGGACGGGTATTGATTAAAGCTTTTAGTTATAAAATAAATATTGCCTCGCTATATATATTTCATTTTTAATACAAAGTCAAAATTATTTTGATCCCCATAAAGTAGATGCACATACTACGGCTTAATACTAGTTTCGGAGCAATATGAAATAAACGACCTTGAGTTCGCAGAATTTCGAATACCATCAAGATCAAGAGACCGAACACGACTCGGCACGTCAGCAAAATTCTACTGAGAAATATTGGAAACAACGGCAAATTCCTTACGAACCCTCTTGCAATAACGAAAACCCTGAATCGATCTGAAGATAAAAAGATTTCAAAATAGTTTAGTACCTCGATAAAGTCTTCTCCGAGAAATGCAGAAAGTTACCTCTGCATGTCAATTTCGACCTTAATACTTACTTTTATGTTTTAATTGTAACGAGTCGAGGATCTTCAAACTGCGGAATTTCTTTTAGTATATTTGGAGTTAAATTACAACATAATTATTGTATTCATTTTATAAAATCAATTTCTATCCATTTATCTATTTATAAAATCAATTTCTAT
>KK502480.1:976948-1029712 GCA_000688735.1 Glossina austeni | reverse complement strand
CGGAATAATTTTGTATTTTTCTAATTTTGTGATTATAATTTTTATTTTTTCCGTAAACGAACTAAAAAGAGAACATGATTTGTCATGTCTTTTTTCTAGTCACCACAAGGTGTACAATAGACTTGCCAAACATTTGTAACTTTTAGAAACATGCATTGCAAGCTTCATGAAGTAACGCTGCAATCAAACGACTGTAAAACTTTTTATATTAATCAGGGGCGTCGCAAATAAGTATCGTTTCTTTTCTTAGCTTGGCAGTACCCGATATGGTCAATAGTTAATCGGGTGGGGTCATTCAGTTTGATCTAAACGATCAATTCTTCGATAAAAACGATGCGTCACTAACCATAAATCAGACTCGTGCAAATCAACTACGCCGTAAATACCAGAATGATTTATGTCTAGTTAAAAAATCTCATAGAAGTTACGCAGTGTGAGAATGTGTATTATTGCAATTCGGAAACCAAGGATTTGTCCATAATTCTTGTGAATAAATCCACTCAAGCGGCGCATGACGGCCAAATAGTGTTTCTCATTAATAGTTAGATCCGGCAGCACGAACATGTAATTCACTACACTGACTACCAATTCCTACGCCGAATAAACGTGTTTTCAGGTACCTTATTGCTACGTTCACCAAGTTAAGTTCAAAAACCAGAATTCAGAATTTGGTCCACGGAAGCGCCAAATATTACAGTGTCAACTTTGCAACTTCAACCGCTTTTATAAAAAACTGTCTTATACTGTATTGTAATGTAGTATCAAAATCTCTAAAGCGACCTAAAAAGATGTGTTGCGCTCGTAGCCCTCCAATTTCACGATTCTTATGAATCCCGACACCTTCTTGGGTTCGAAGCGCTATAGGGTGTTCGGGTTTACGAAATGTTTGCCAAATATTTGATTCAACAGATGGCTGCTCATTCGCCGCCTCGCAAGAGTCGGCATGATTTGGTGTCCGAGATATCTTCATTTCTCAACTGTTATTTGACCCGTGTAGAAGCCGGTTGCGAGACGTATGTCGTTTTTCGTAATACCAATGGCTTGCGTGCTACGCTAGAAAATTTAACAAGCCTTTAACTTTCCGTTACCCTGGACTAGGGCTAAACAGTCATCCCTCCCGTTCTCCTCGATACTTGAATGTCGGGGCATACATATTAGGCGCACCTCGGTGAGCCCATTCAGGCCTTGAAAGCACTGTAAGACAGGCTTAGTATATAATGTAAATGCGGTTAATAAGTTGCGTAGTGTGTTAAGATGTGCGCCTGAGTAGCACAAAAAATTATTTGAAATATATGGCCTGTTCGATATATGCTCGATCTATCAAATTGAGTAGCGATTTAAAATTTTGGATTGTAAAAGATTTGGTCTAAGACGTCGTTGCAGTTTTTGCCGCCGCGTAATAAAAGTCCGTCTGTATTTTAATTAAAAATTCCTAGATCCTAAATACTAAATACTAAATTACTAGATACTAAATACCAAATACTGGGCACTAAATACTAAGTACTTGCAGGTTTTTTTTTTTAATTTAAAACATGAAATATAGTAGACCTTTAGTTTATTGCTGCGTAAATCAAATTCGCGTTTCTTATGCTAAACTAACTAACTAAAGATAAAATGCATATTTGATATAAAATAGTGGAGAAATATTTTAACATATGCTTGCGCACTTTTGAGCCATCGTTGTCGTTTACTTTCCAGTCAGTGACTCGTATAAAATAATCTCGCAACAATAATTTCCGTTGTATTTTGTAAATGATGATTATAGCCCTCATCAGAAACGTCATCTTCATCATCGTTATCCCCTTGTGAACATTACGTGTTGATATTATCACTGTATCACTGTGTTTGTGTTGGTTAGTTTTGTTTACATTACCGCAGAGCTCTTTCTTTTTGTACCATTTACAAAGTCAATTTCCGGTGGAATGAGTGCATTGCTTAGTTGGTTTCTATTATTTTTGTCCTGCACACGTTTAAATAACACAGTAACGACAGAAAAAAAAAAAAACCAAAACAAACAAAGCAACAACAATAACCGCACACTTGTTAAGTAAGCATTTTGGGGCATATTTTATAAAACAAAATGAAAGATATTTCACTGTGAACTGATCGTTGAACGCTTCTTCACTATAATTAATCGCAGCGAATTCACATGCGATAGAGACCATGTTTCAGATTCGTGATGTTTCGGCTAAACTTTTGATCTGATTTTAACCCTTTGGATTTATAATAAAGTAAAGAATGTTAAAAATAAATTTAATGCTAAAAACGATATTTTTAATGTGCATCTTGAGAAAGTTTAGGCAAAAACGAAAATCATCGGCAAACTAGTGCCTTAACGAAATTTATTTATTACGCCTTAATCCGGTAATAAAAACAGCTGCTGCATAGTATCGGCTGAAGTTGACATCGAGGCTAGGAGAAAAAAATTAAAAAATATTCTCTCATTTTAAAACCATTAGTAATCGAAACCAACTGTAAAAAATTGTTTAGATGCTTTATAATTGTTACTACAAGCCTTAGTTGAAGAAAAAAGTATGCAGAAAACCGAGCTCCGTGACCGGAAATTCGAGAAAATAGGTCTAACAATCCTTCCTTCTGATTTGCTAGCAGCAAACGGGTAAAAAGGAAAAATTATAGCTTCGATTCTGCTAAAATGTTATTCATACGTTTCGGTAGTCGCGTTCTTACGTTTTAATATTTATTAAAAAATCAGCCAATCAGTTGAGCTTAGTTAATAAACATTTTTCGCCACCATGCTATACATTCAACGCTTCCAGCAGAGAGCTTGCTCGCTTGTGCTTCCATCTAAATAGCACAAACATTATATTCGGGCAAGGCCGAACATTAATTGTCGCATACCATTTCACTTAACTGAATGCTTTTTCTATTTTCGTGATAACTTGTCAAAAACTGCCACTTGTGTCCAAGTAAAGCGATGGCCTTTGCCGTAGTGGTGGTGAATACGCACAAATTTAATACTCTACAACCTTATCTGGTTCCCCTAAAGGGATGCTTCACTTGAGAGGGATATAGTAAGGGAGCGAATTCATTTTCTAATTTTAATTTTCTGAAACTTTATTATTCTTCATCATCTTCCTTGTAATGTACTCAAAAGTGCAGCTTTGCTGCCTTGTAACATATCATTTTTCATGAAAACTTTTATATGAGGTGGTTCCTGATGGACCTGCTGAAATATGACACTGTTAATATTTATGTCAAATTACTATTGCTGACCAATTTTCAAGTTTTCCATATCAATTTAGGATCACGACATACTATTGCTCATCTAGCTCATCGATTTTTAAGAGAATTCGTCCTCTGCTGTTAATTTGCAAAAATGTAGTGAAAACATTTCAAAAATATTTAACCTGAGATCAGACAGACAGACGGATAGACAAGTTTCTATCGGTTAGGTTTTGAATGATTCGGCACAATAAAAGTTGTGTCTGTCTGTCTTAAGTGCTTGTGAGTGTTGTATACATCTGTGCAAACTTAATATGCAGTGGTGTACAAGTGGTGTAGAGTGTATGGGAAGGGTAAAAAAAAAGCATTAAGGTTTGTTTAATTTTTGCATAAAATGGTTTTCTTTAGCGTGTCAGAATATTTTCGAATGTTAAACGTTTTTAAATGCATTCGTGTTTCAATTTTCTACGGAATTTAAATTAAACATTCATCAGTCAACTGTCATTTAGATATGCATCAATTTTATATTTTTGTATAGGTAAAAATATCCAAAAGTCAACGAAATAAATCAATGCTAAACGGTTACGATGTGAAAAACATAAACAATCTGCACAGACGAACACGTATACGTAGGGATATAACTGTATAACTGTATAACGTAACATAGCAACACAAAAGTTTTTTATGTGTAAGAATGTAGTTTTAACACGCGTTTCATGCATACAGCAATGTTTAACGTCATTAGTGGACCGGTAGGAGATACGTTTCGCATCGCATATAATGCATTTGAAATTACGTACAAAATTTAGCTGTCACCCATACGTCATCAATGACAATGCTAAACAGATGCACACATTCAATCGATTTGATTTGTAACAAATTTGCAAAATCTATTCACACATTAAGTGACAGTGAAACACGATAAATGACATCAATCCGGGCGTAAGTCCTTAATGATGTGCACGCACGTAAATGTGCACGTATGGAAATCAACGTTCATACGCATTTACGCTACGCTATCCTTATAAACCTATGCTATGCTATTCAACTTATGAACCCATTCACGGACATGGGAACAAAAATTACTCTTAACATAATCGTTGAAAGTAGAAAGCACAGCTTGCTGGTGGCTGCAGTTTCATCAGAAATTATTTAAAGTTGAATGGGCGGGTGTTACTAAGAGAGTGTTTAAAAAAGGCATAAATTAAAAAAAATTTGTTTATCAAAGGTTTCTCCTAATCAGTCGTCTTCTTCTTCTTCTATTCAGCAAATCAACAACCGAAAATTGAATGTGAACAAAAAGTTCCTCCTTTAAGCTTAAATTAAGTTAGGTTAAATTAGGTTTTAATATATAATTGTTATGATTTATTTACTTTATTATTTCTCTGTATTTCGCAATTAAATTATGTTTGATGAAGTGCTTGTTAATTTTGCCTGTTAAACGTCTGCCACGTTTTTTTTTTTAATTTTTATTAATTTTCCATACTACCCGTCCGTGATGTTGGACAGAACAGCGTGAGGTAAATTTCGTAGTGTAAGAAGTGATGTAGTACATGAGTGTATAGTGTCATTATGAAAGAATAAAAGGAGTGGGAAAAGAAGTAGGTTCAAGAAAGTAAAAGATTGCAGAGCAAACTGCTAACTTGGGTGAACGCAAAATGTCAAAAATCCTGCCCTCATGTCAATTTACGAAGCGCTGAATCACGAATAAAAGTGACAATATTGGAACCGATAATTAGGATATGATCAGTAGATTGCAAGATCCCACATGATCCCACCAGATGGTTATTCACTATATTAATTTTGAATAAATGATCATTACATGTCGTGTAATTAAACATTAATTTGTTAATAAAGCAATAAATTCGCCTCTAAGCCCGCAATTAATAAACCAAGATGTTTTATTTATTTGTGAAAATAAAGAATTTAAGTGCCGACCAAAAGGTGAGTTACCCCCTCGCTGTTGGTAAGAAAAACTGAGTGTTCCTTGCCGATTGTCCTCACATCAGCAGGAATCGGAGCACGATCACTAAGATGTGATGGTCTATAAGATGCAATTTTAGCTGCAGTTGCCCATGTGATTTGGCACCCAGAGCAAATGAAAACAAAATGCATCAGATTTGAGACCGTATAGTAAAGATCTGATTTCTAATACATAAGAGTGGGTTTAACCTGAGGGAAATGATCGCAAAGTGGACAAGTGGACATATTTACTGTCTGACACTATAAGAAATTTCGTTTGAAGCTGAGTACTCCTTAAGCGGATGGCTTCGAGGATCGCAATACATTCAGCCAAAAATATGGTCCTATATGAGTGATTTGAGCAGTAAGCTTCTAATAATCTTAGATCCATACGTAAAGATGATTGAAAAATGCTTCCATTTGGTATTGACTAAGTTTGAGTAGCGGAGAAACTGTGCATTTTCTCACTCGTAAGAATTTAATGACTAACCGAAAATATTGAGAACCAAAAGGAATTTCGAATAAGCTACGTATGTCAGTTCTTAGAATGTTGAAATCATTAATTTTTGGTAGCAAAAATTTAAAAAAACGAAGGAGAGCAATTGAGTGAGAGAAGGTTGTAAATGAAAGCTAAGGTCGGATGATTGTCGAATGATTCAATAGAATTTTATTATATGAAAAATTGGCGAGTAAACGAAATCTTTTTTGTAGAGGCATAACATATGCCATCTGTTCCAAGCTTAGTGTGTGGGTAGATTTCATGCAGCCAACAGCCAGACGAAGGCATTTCCATTGAACTCTGCATTCTGAGTTCTGAATTTCAGAACATCCTTTTTTGAAAAGTTCAATAAGAGCGAACAGGCGTATTCTAATTTTGGCCAAACTAATTCGAGATACAGTTTAATTATACAAAAAGAGTCGGAGCCCCATGAAATACCACAAATACCACTGTTTGGCAATTTTGTCAATGTGAGCAACAGGAGGAACACGAGTTTCGAGTATAGAGCATAGCATAAAAAGCAGAAAGTTTTAGCAAACGGAATAGTAGAACCATATATGAGAAGAGGGGTAACCGTAGGGTCTCTCCTTCTTGTTTTGAAAAGACCACTCCCCCTTATTCTTATTAATTGAAAGTGCGAGTTGGAGTGACTAAAGATAGGATAGGAAATAGCGTCGAGGGCAGATTGCAAAGTGCGCCTACGTAGATCGGGGCCAAAGTTGCAGCTAAAGACAAGACAAGATTGCTCGCATAGGCCGACATTAAGATGTTCTTTTCTATAATCTAAACAATTTATAATTTTTTCTGGCAAAAAGTTCATTTCACATCAAATCAATGCGTTTTGTATTCTCCACAATCGAAAGAAAGTACAAATTGTTTACTGGGATGCCCTTAACAGATCTCCGTTAAACGTGGTTTAGTTAGATTTTTTCATGGTGTTTCGATTATTTTAAATGATCCGACACAATTTCGCTTGTCTTTTAACATATTTTATTAAGCGATCGTCAACGGATCTCAAGCAAAAACCATCTTTGCCTATTTTATCTTATTTAGGTGTAGATTTTGTAATTGGATTCTCAAACTCACTCTGGCTTTTGGTGATTTTTTCATTCACCATTCATTTCATTTGAAAGTTTTGAAATCCCAATTAGGAAATAAGTATAAAATTATTAACTTTGTGTGAATAGTAAGTAAGTCGTTTAGAAAGACCTAAATTTTTCTTCTACGCAATGTTTTTAACACGTAATCGTGATTTGATTAAGTTCGGTAATCTCGCGAAGAATAAGATTAAGATTTGCTGGATCTTCGATTCTTCTTTTGATACTTGACCATCAAGGGAAGCGCTACTGTATAGTGCTTGTCCCTTGAAATCGTCATTTTGGCCTCAAAATTTTGCATTGATGAGCGCAAACGTAGTTCTCTCGTTTTGCTCTCACACTAAGTTCAAGTTTTGTATTTATGTATTTAGCGTAGTGTTAAGCTCGTAGCTCTTAAGTTAGCAAGGAAGGAACATTGTGGAATTGGAATGTGATCACTTTGACAATTAGAAATGCCAATTTTACGTAAATCGCAGGTAACCCGAAATGGTGATCGCCATTTAATTTTTGTTCAATTGTGCCATCGATCTGAGCGGATGTATCAAGTGTTTCTTTGTTTCTTTGTTGCCGACTGACCAGTATAAGCGCTAACGATCCACACAATATTGTAAGTCTTAGAGTGATTACAAAAAAATGACGAACAGACAAATATCTTTGGAAATGCAATTCCATGTTATCTTATTTATTACATAGAGATTGAAATCATCCGTTCTCTTGTTAGTTACATAGTGAGGTAATTTTGGATTGTTCCGTGAATGAAGTAAGAGAATATATATTTTACAACGTATATTAAGTAAGCGCCTGTCTTCCCTATTTATAATGCGCGTAGCTCTAATGTACAAGAACGCCAAAATATTTTGGAGACAAGGATCTTGGGACAAATCCGGTGAGTTTCTTTAACTATAAAGTCGTTTACAGCAAGTTTTATGTCATGACAATCCACGTCTTTGCAAAAATTGTTCTTATCACCTTCTTCAAGTCGAACTCAATAACCGACGACGTCTGTCCACAAGTTTTCACTTATACGAACCGGATAGCGTTCCTTTCTTTGCTGACCTGTGGTTTAAAAACTAGATCGCTTTTATTAGTTCAAAAGGTCTTTTATTTGCACCCACGCCAAATTCAAGGTCAGCTGGACCTTAAAGAATTGGTTGCTGTAGATGGCTGTAGTAGTTCAAACAATGTTTGCGTTAGGTTACCGGATCAATACGTCGTACGAGTGGATCTTCGCTTTTTGTTGCAGTCAAACATATTCAGTTCGAATGTACTTTCTTCCCTTTTATATGTGGTCGCTGATTAAAGTAATTTTTTAACGAGTTACTATACAACGTCAGTAAACGCTAATTTTCATTTTTAAGACTTACATACTTCGTATCATATTTATTTATTTATAAAATTTTTAAATGATAGTTTTCGCTCTTCTGTTATTACGTAGTGCTTTTGGGCTCGTCGTGCCCTTTCCTAAGCTTGATTGTTGGGAGCAGTTTCGTTACATGTCAGCTTTCACTTTGCCGTTTCTATTTTTTGAAGACTTACTAGGAAGATACAAATGGGTTGAAAAACTTGATATAAGCATTATTAATAGACCTGCGTATCATCCAAGCGATATGTGATTTTTTATAAACAGTGAACAGTGAACACTGTATCTATGCTATGCATAATTCTATAGGCGTTCGATTTAATGTGTTGTGTACTAAAAAAAGATTCGTTTGGAGAAAGCTTTCATTTTTTTGTTTGCTTTTTTTTTTTTTTTTAATGAAATTCTTTGTCCAAAGTTCGCTGTCGTGGTTTTAGTTTATTTGCTTCAATATTGTTCGTTAAATATTTTCCTATACTTACTTGAGTGTTTTTCTTTTAACTTTTCTTCTTTTATACATTTTCCATCAAAATGTATAAAAATGCATTTTATAAGTTTTGCCTAAACTCCCGAAGAGAAACCAAAAGAGGAAGGACACAAGTGATTCTGAAATAGAAAAAAAAAAAAAAAAAAAAAAAAAAATATATATATATAGAAGAAGAAGAGACGCAAAAGAATAAATAAAAGTTATATTCGCTTAAAGAAAAATGCTAAATACTCCCTTGAAATCATTTCTATACATAATAGAAAGAGTCTGAGTGCCAATTGCCAGAGCGGCAAACGGACCTAAGTTGTTCCGTCTTGGGCCAAAGCAATGATATATTTGGTTGTGTATGCACAAACAAGCGCAAAGAAAGTTGGAGTAAAATTGAAAAGAAATTCCAGCGTGTTGGAGCTATCGGTGATGTCAGCTGCCTCTCCTGTTTTTCGTTAAACGGATTGATTAGGATTTAAATATATTTCGAAAAATTCCATATTCCATATTGATGAAGCACTGCGGATTTCGAGTAACAAATTCAATAATAGATTTAGTATGACGTCTTATGTAGAGTATAAAATAAGCGGAAGTTTGCAGACAACGAAATTATGTTAAAAAGTACTTAAATAAACATAAACTTAATATTGACGCATACTTGGAAATTTTCCTGGCATCTTACACAATCAGCCAGTCAAGTGTTAACGTTATACGAGCTGCTGGTTGCTATTTATAAAGCAAGCCTTCTCGAGAGAAAAAAAGGAGATGCAATTTTTGTTGCTCCCTTCTTTTTTTTGCTTTGTCTATTTTTATTTGTTTAATCATATTTTCAAGTATTTTGCATAATGTAATATTTGCCAAAACTGGCGAGAAAATCTAGTAAAACGTAACAAGAAAAAAAAGTTGTTTTTTTATTTTTAAAATAAATATGAAATACAATAAAACTTTGAGAAAACTTTTCTAGTTAGAAGAAAGAAACTTTTTTTATAATTTAATATAAATAATAAAAGCTTTTACTAAAACGCTAGATCTACAAAGTTAAGTCTGCCGAAGAAAACAAATCATTTTCTGATATTTTTTGATTTTACATTTTCATGTCATCTTTCTCGCGGTTTCTTCTCACATTTCCAATTGTAAATGTAGATTATACTGTTCAGTTATGAGACAAAATATATTTCAATCAGCACAATGTGACCGATCTGTTGTTAATGGCCTGAAAATTTTTGAAAAAGAAGAAGAAAATATTTCAATCGTGTTGACAACTTCTCACACATTATTGCCACAACTGTCATAGAAACTTTAGGAACGTTAGTATCGGTTTAAGGCCCTCGCAAGTCGTAGCCCATTGCATTCAAAAATTGGAGAAATTCTGTAAACAAATAAATAAAATCAGAACACATGTCAGCAAGAAGGAATGCGAGATATACAATATTACTGTAAGGTCGTCATATGATTCTTCGTCAGAATGGCAACCATTCAATGTTGCTTAGTGTACTTAGGCTTAGGCTACTTATCCTGTAATTGTTACCGGCAATGTTTTTCTAGATTTTTACTATTCTGAGCTATTTCTCTAAATCCATCAACCCTCTGATAAAAGTGTTTCCCTCCCAATCAGAAGGTGTCATCCGAATCGTCCGATGACATGCGGCTCTTGAAACTCTTGTTTAAATTTTATTAATTTAATCCTATCTTTAGATTTCTCGATTTGCATCGAATTGCTTTTATTATCTTCGCGGTGGCTTATTTATTGATTGCTTCTTGCCTCTTCGATCTAAACTCTCCCGCTGAACAGCTGAAGACCCTTCTTTTTCTCCTGACCTTCCCTTTTAACTTTTTCCTCAAAGGCAATGTTTTGGAAAATTATTTTGCTTCTTTCCTATTGAAAGTCTCTGAGGCGATAGTCGCCTTATTAGTTGTGGTCCTTCAAGTAGATGATTTTCTTTTTTACACGTTTTCCTTAAAAGAGGACTAAGCATGATTAGCCTCTCACACTGCACTTGTTATCTGTACTTAGGACTATATTGAAAGATTGACAAACAGATGCCTTGTTCACTGATTGCAGAGGTGAAACTTTCGCTAAAATAAAGCGTAAAACGTTCTTATATAAAGCAGGAAGAGTCAGATATTCATGTTCAGTTAACCTCATACACTTCCGAATTTATTGTTGTTAATACGTCTAATGGGTACGAACCCAAATTAAATCTAAACTCATTTCAATATCACGTCAACCTCGAACTACGTCGGTTCAGGCAGACCCCGGTAATATCACACAGGCGCAAAGCGACCCCAATATCGGCTAACCGTAGCCAATAGAGACAAGAAATTATGACACCGTACAGAGAAAAACCGAATCAAGCAATAAGTGCATCTGATAGATTCGTAGGACCAAATTCGATAACATGAGAGAGCAAAAGTTGATAACTAAATTTATTTGTTTTTGTAAAGTGATTCGTTGAATTTATTTTATTTTCTTTGCACTTTTGATTTATCAAATTCACTTTTTTTATCCCTCTGCCTCCGTTTTTGGCAAGACCATTGTATTATATTTTCCTTTAATATTGCCGGATGGCTTATAATGGCATACCAGGTATAATTTATTACCACTGTGAAATAAAAGGTTCACGTGCACAATTAAAATCAATAGACGCAATATTAAAGAATTCTTACACTTTTTTGTAGCCCACCCCCAAATTTGCAGAATCTTTCCAAACAAGTTGTGTGAAGTGACCAGTTTCTAAGCTAAATACGGATTTTTCAAAATCATAAAATTCGATTTCGTTATACCACGCTTGGGCCGCCATGCTACCATTAAATTTTTTACAATCGGTACAACAATAGATATTCTCGCCATAATCTGCAGCCGCACTGTGAATCAATTGTCCTTTTTTGGCAACTTCCTGAAAGTAATTTACGTAGCACATCGCCTATGAATTATGTGAATAAAAAAAAAGAAAACTTGCCCTTGCCCATGCTTCTGCAGCACGGCATAGTTTTGCATTTAGCTTTAAAGGCGGAGCTCCATGAAGTGCTCTAAGTTTGTTATGGGCTTCCAAGCATTCGCATTCTATCGCCCCCCATTTCTAAGTTGAAGACAATTTCGCATATTGAAAAGCTGGCTTATATCGAAGTCAAAATCGCTTACTTCCTTATCGCACGACGTTTTGTTGGCGATTTACCTTTAATTTTGAAAAATTCTATGTATTTTAATTTCCTTTTTTTTTCAAATATAAATTTTTGAAGTTTTTTTCTAACAATTTTACTTCGACTTTTACATATTAAAAAAAAACATTTTGGAAACTTTCCCAAATATTCTCCCAATGCTTTGCTATTAGGAAAAAGTTTCTTATTTTTAACTTTTCCATATTAGAATATGGAAAGCTATATACTTTTCAAACTTTTTATTTCTGATATAATTTCCATATTATTAATCGGTTATTTGACTTGTAAAAAATAGAGTGAAATCTATTTAAAGAATTGCATAAGCAAGATATTCTTCAAGAAATAATCAGAATAATCAGAAAAATTTGACATCGCACCAACCGAAATGGTAAATTCAACACGGATGGAAGAAGTTATGTGCAAAAACTGACTGCATCACACCGACTAAATCTAAAATTATATAGAAAATTACCGTGCTGTGGGACCTAAAAAATTGACGATGCATTAAAACAAGTATCGCTGTACTTAATCCATTCAATAAATAGGTTTAGGTGCTTGCATGTATTTTAATCATTTTTTACTTAAAAATGGCATTTATTTGGTTATAATAAATATTAATCAAAATATTTTGTATCATTTTCTACAACTTTTTCCCGTCTTTCTAGCAGCATGACGATACCCTGTCGAAAGGACGGCATTGGTTTGGCATCGACCCATTTGCGCACTTCTTCAACATTTCAAAACCGTACGCAGTCAAGCTGTGCTGCATCGATTTGACCGAGTGGTAATCATAAGGCGCTATGTCTTGTGAGTCCGCTTGGTGTGGCAGAATTTCCCGTTCAAGCTGCCACGTATGGCCGAGCGTTGTCCTGCCAGAATATGACTTTGCCTCTGCTAGCCATTAATATAAGTCTTTTTTGCAACTACACACCGTCCAGTTTGTTCAATTGACGTCGGTAAACATCGGCGCTAACAGTTTCATTCGGTTTTAGCAGTCGTAGAACACAATACCTTGCAGATGCCACCGTAGTTTATGGCTATGCATATTTCGCTTCGGTGTCGACAGGGATGGCTCCCCTATCCAATAAGTTTTACAATTCATTGTCTTCACTCTTCTTTCGTCTTGCAGGCCTTTCTTTACCACTGAGATCACGATCACCACTTTGAACTAGAGCAGCATCACCGTAAGCTTTTAAAAGTGTTTGATGGGCTTCGGAAGCAAATCAACAGCAAAAGCAATGAATATCTCAAACGAAATTTTGTGCGTTCCACGATTACCATCTGTATCCACTGAGCAACAACAACAATAATGCTAAGTGGAAAATTGTCATTTCATGTAAAGAAAGATCACAATCATCGAATCTAATCGTGGCATACATTGATATTTTGCTTTAGTTTATTACTTTCACCAATAGATGCCGCTGATCAAAATATATCCAAGCATCTATTATAAAGGACCTCAAAAAAACGAAATGGTGTGCCATTGAGCACTCAGTTAGTATAAAGATAAGAAGTGAAAATCAATTATAATTTAAAGTCAAGCGAACGCTGAAATCAATTATTGTTCTTTCTATTATTTGTCAAACAAGGCGTATCCACTGCTTCAGAGGGAATGTAAGACCCAAAAGAACTTGAAATACACCCAATTGAGATTTAGGATCATAATCTGAGTCATTCAAGCTCGGCTGTCTATCTACCCTATCTGCTCTTGTTCCACAAAGACGAGTGCTGTCGACAGTGGATTAGGTGAGACAACATTTACAATCGCTGCCCATATTGTTGTTGTATTTTGAAAAAGTTATTACACGCAAACAATTTGCAGTTTTCAAGAGTTCACGACAAAAATCCCTGAGTGGCAGTATGTCAGCCCACCAAATTGGTGTGAAAAATTTGGATCGAATGTGTCAGTTTTTTTTTGCTCCATCCCCCGTATTACTGTTCTAGCAAAAAGTAAATTTTTCGGTAAATTTAATGGTAATTTGATATGGAAATTAGCAGATTTGGAACACGTATGGCTATTTTTTCGATCCCCCGTCGGGTGTTCATGAATCGTAAGCCAGATGTTATCATATAGTTGAAGTTGGCTAAATTTGGACCACGTTTTGGGCTCCTCTCGTAAAAGTACGCCTTGGCGAAGCTAATTTTGAAATATCTTAACATGCAAATAAATGCATGATGAAGTGATTGGAAATATTTAAAGGTCGGCTTTGCCCGACTGTCATGTTTTTTTGTCATGTTTTACGTCGAAGTTGAACCAAACAGTATATTTAATAGGGTGGGCTTAGCGTCGAACTGAACGCAAAACAAAAAAAGTATTGACCACAGAAATTGTATTGTGATGCAGAAGCTGTTAAGCAAACGATTACAAGGCATCAAATTTCAGAAGATGATCCAGTCGATTACCAAAAAGATGAATATTTAGAATAACGTAGAGTTTTCATTTCATGATATTTTCTGGTAATTGTTAGTTCCTTATGTTCCGAAATGCTGACTTCTTTAAAAAACAAAAAGAAGAGATCTGAATATATTGGAATTGATACCAATGTAGACTTTTATACCCTACGTCACTTGCAGTACAAGGGTATATTAAGTTTTTGCAAACATATGCTGCAACCAAGACTTGGGATAAATCCATATTTTATTGTACCAGCCGGTTCGGAATCACCTTCTGATTTGATTTAAACGTGTCTGTCTGTCTGCTCTTCTGGTTCTCATGTGTTTTGGGGGAATTTGGTACTCTGGCGTATATTGAGCCAAGCACGAACGCTCTTGAAAATGGTTTGAAAAGGCGTTATATGAATAATTGTATTAAGTGCAGTAGTGTACGATATTTAATGGTAAGCTGGGTCCCACTATAATATTTTACCTGTTTTTTATTTTATTTTATTGATTTTTGTTAAGTTAAATTACTTAAAATTGTAGTTTTATTTTTAGCGAAAACGTCAAACATAACACGCAGAGAGTGGACACATTTTTGCCGGAAACATTGCAAGACATATATGTACATATGTATTTTTTCCTAGGAAAAGGAAATAGTAAATCTGTAAAAAGTAAAATAAGCTAAAAATTGATTCAAAAATATTTGCTATTGCAGCACACACATATATATTTTTCTAAACTCACGTATAATTTCGCATCAAGATTTTTTTTGGTTTTCTTTAAAATTAATTTAATGTTTAATCGCATAGTGGGCAGACGCGGTAAATTGTGATCTTTTAAGAGAAGTGGAATTTCGAGGTTTTCACTTAAGAAAGTGACTCTGTGCAGATTGGTATTGTAAATACCACAAGATCTACTACTAATTAGAAAAAGAAAAGCAACATTTTTGCTTAAAAAAAAATTAGCTCACTTTAAATACCAATGCAGATCAATGTTTATGTGAGGTTAGTACAACAGCCATTAAGATCGGTCAGAAGTTGTATACCGTTCGGTTCGTTAGATTGCAAATTACAGATTTCCAAGGAATTCTTGTTCTTCCTCTGCAAGTCAGTAACTCAACAACAGATGACGTTCACCATATTGAGATGAGAATAAATATATTAAACAAAGAATTTGTAATAAATGCGCTTTAAAAAGCGAAAATGTTTGTTAATACACATCGTAACATGCGCAAGAAAAGGTTAAAGTGACCTAAGCATATTTTTTTATTTTTTTTTATTACTACCAATTGCTCACGATATGATGGCCACAAAGAAGGGAGAAAAGCCGAGGGCTAGGGTAGCCTTCGACCGGTAAGTGTTATCCATGATACTATAGCTACGCCTAGATTTGGTCGACCACATCGAGATTGTAATCTGCGAGCATGGACTTAGTAGTTGTGATTCTTAACAATACGCCCCTGCGGCAGCTTAGGCCTCAAAAGTTGAAAGAGTTTAAAAAAATACATTAAAGTAAGTCGACAATGAAAGATGCGTTGAGCGATTTCTTTGAATTTCGTTGAATTGTTCGCACGGAGCTACGCCCCGAGGCCAAACAACTAATAAGAAATCTCGACCTTCAGCGTCATTCGCATGAGTCTATTTGTAAAACTGTTTGCAGATTTTGCTTTATGGCAACGCCGCTCGCATACTCCATAACTGTTAGTCAATTTTAACAAAAATGAAGCTAATGTGTGCCTTATTTGTTTCATATGGCTGTGAGTAACTGTTTTCTTTTCAATAAAACCGATTGAAGAGAGTCTGCTTTGAAAGAGTATTCCTGAAGAAATATGACGCATTTCCCAGATGCCAATAGTAACCAGCCAATTGCACCAGTCTAACAAAAGAAAAAAAAAAAAAAAACAAAATGTGAACTGCGCATATTTTTAAAAATAAAAGTTCCCTTTATCAGTCAAACACAGAGTTATATACAGAATTTATTATTATTATTTTTATTATTATATAAGTTTAGCCAGAGAAAAAATACTAAGACTAAAGCCTTAAAGAACTAGCAACTAAGGCTTTCAGCTTTATTTTTATTGATATTATTATTATTATTTATTATAATTATTATTAAAAAGTCTACCGCACTTGAGATTTGAACTCACGACCATTGAATTGCTAGTCGAGACTCTTGCCTACTCGGCCACTCGAGCGGATATCGAATTTAAAAAATATATAATTAGAAAAATTTAATTCCACTTTGAACTGCGCAAGCTTTAAAGAAAAAGCAAATATTTGTAAAAGCATTACAAGACTCTTTTAGAAAAACCAGCACGAGCCCCTTTTGAACAATATTCAACTCTCGTTTATTCAGATTAGAACAAATGCAAATCGAATGCTTCCTTTCGCTTAACAGAAAGGTTTTTCAAACGACTATTTTTTATTTCGTATCCCCGTCAACTCTTATGTATTTGTTTATTTAAATTTATTTATTAAAATTTAATTTTTATTTAATACAACATTTGATTCTATTTCTTTATAAAATTGAGAAAATATATATATTTACATATATACAAATTGAATGCTTTGTCATGGATCTTTACTGCGAGCAATATTTCATTTTGTGTTATTATATTTTATGTTATTGTGCGTATAAGTACAAAGGAAATGTATAAAATTTGATATCTCAGTCATAAGAGTGCAAAGAGGAAATAATACGTATTGAAAAAGAGAAAAAAAAAAAAAAAAACTGGAAAAAAGTCCGTCATTTCAATGTTCTGTAAACCTAGGAATGGAAAACTAAACGCTATAATATGTTCAAGCTTTTTATTTAAACGCAAACTAAGTGGGGGTTACAAGACGACGTATATTTCGATCAATTGTTATGAGCAAAGAAAGAAAGAGATCAATAAAACGCCAAAGCAATATCGCGAGTCACGGCCCATCATTAAAGGGCTTACACCAGCACATAACAACTTTTCAAAATAAGTCGTTACAATAAATAGAAAAATAGTCGAAAAAGTGCCCCGATCGGACCCATTTTCAAATGCAGTCGTGCCCAACACACATTAGTATACCAAATTTTAACAAAATATCTTAAAAAATGGGAAGGATAGACGGACAAATAGGTTTAAAGCCCATGTAGAAAAAGTACTGCTATCGACTGCTGAGTCGATCGGTCAATCTGAGGTGGCGGATATAATAAAACGGGAAGGGGGTTTTTACCAAGTCCTTCTGTCTATTGCTTTATAATTGTGCTTGCACCACAACTAATATAAGATGTAAAAACGACTTATAGCAAGTCTAATAGAATAATAGTGTAGTACAAAAACCGTTTAGTGTTTTTGGTAAGCAATTAGGAGCTTTTCTGTCAGAAGATATATATGTACCCGCTCTGTACTAAAAACTTCTCTGTAATAAAACAGTTATTAGAAGATTTTTTCTAAATCGTTCTTTGTGTAAAAACAGCGTATTTATGTTTGCGAAAAAGTATTAGAAAACATTGCCGATAGTTATGCTGTTTTCTTGTAATATCAAGTTTGTTGACTAAGCTCTTAAAAAAAAAAGGATTTCTGCCTATAGGGAGGGGCCCATAGAAGTTACTTGAGCTATAATATATTCGACCATAAACGGATGGGTATCTAAAATTCGTCTTAAAGAAATATAAATGCTATCCTTATAGCATCTTTACTTTATTGCGTAGACGTAATTCTCTTGTGAATTTTGTTGACAAACATAACAAATGTGTTATTTTACAACAATTTTGATTTATTTCAGCAAATTGTAATCTTCTGCAGCAAGCGCTTATCATATATTTTTATGTTAATGTGTGTATGAATGTGTACATTTGCGTATCTATGTAGATATATTCTAAACAAATGAACCATTGTACAAGTACATGTGTCTAACAAACGTGCATTCAGAGATATGACAATGTGAACGTAATAATAAATTTCCATACGTAAACATAACAATTTATTTTCAACTACAAAGAAGTGAATGTTTTTTTAATGTTTACACCTTAACAAAATATTTCTTCCACTTCAAATATTTATATAAAAATGTATGTAATGAAATTTTTTCTTTAATGTGAACCCTATTATATTAAACTGAACTTTGATATTTCAACTCATAAAAATCCATAACAAGCAATTCATAATTGGAAAGCAATAATAATATCGATAGCAAAATTGTGTGTACATCCGTCTACCTGAGTAAGCTCGTAGGCCGTAGATTGTATTAATGAGTTCATTTGAACGGTTTATTCATTTAAATTGAATGAATGAATTTAGAGTGAAATCAATTATTTGCCATGAAACAACACGGATTCGTTAAAGAACGACTGCATTCAAAAATTGTTGGGGCTGTTACTTTCAATAACAAAATCTCGTAATTCGGTGATTTCGAACACTTCAATTGATTGGTTTCCCTGCCTGCATTCTGAATTGTCGGAAGTGAATTGTAAATATTATTGTCTGCTCGGGGATCCCCAAAATGGTCCCTTAAATCCTATCCTATACCCTTTTTATCTTTAAAATATTCCCAGGTACGCGTATGATGTCAAATTGTTTGAATCGTTCAATCCCTCTGAGCACTCATGCGCTTCGCAATCTGACTTAAATGAACTTAAGTTATGGTGTGGCTTAAACTTTACTTTACATAATCGGAATAAATGCAAGCAAATAGCACTCAGCAGATATACATTTGCATATACATCGCTTTCCATTCATCAAGTCCACTTGGACGAAATATATCTTCTCTTTTCTTTATTCCTTGTAATCTTTGATCTTCGGATCCACTTTAATTGGCATATTGACCACGTAGTCCATAAGAGCTTTCTTGGATTTGTGTGAAACGATGATCGAAACCACACTTTACCTAGATACTATCCACTGGTCCTTTCAGACCGATCATAGAGTTTGCTTCGATTCTATCAGTATTAAATTGACTCTATCGAATGCGTTAAATTGACTCTATCGAATGCTGTCCGCCTTGTGAGCTCTTGGACAGGAACCAAGTTGCCATTTGCCGTAATATGGGCAGGCTGGCGACTATTGCTTAACGATTTAGCTCGTCTTGTGAATCGTAGACATATCTTAAGCATAACTTTTGCACTTTTAAATTTTGAAATTTAGCAAAGACATTAGAAGTCCTTGCGCACGTTTAAAACACCTGTAGTGCAAGTAAACTGAGGACTCGTCTTCATTTGGAGTTTTTTGCTCATTGCTCATACACTAAAAGAGAGACCTGGTAAGAAATACTTCTCGTCAGCAGCCAAGAGACAGATAACAGAAGAAAAGATAAATGTAGTGGATATAAAAGATCCGGTCACAGACGAATGCAATTTGCTATCTTGCCACAGATTCAAATTTACACCAGGTACTCTGCATGTCGCGAAGCCCCCCAAATGAAACATGCTTTGCGAATAGCGTGAATAGAGTGAGTGATTGTCTTTTAATACTTAAATACATGAACGTTCTTGCGCAGTTATTGTTCGTTTCATCTCAAAAAAAAAAAATATGTCCAGAAGGTATTCTTTTTAGAGATGATTATAGTAATGAAAATGGCGAGAAGCCCAGACATTTTATCGATGCCAATGCATTACATTTTTGAACCTCTGTTTTACAAAAAAACGACTAAGAAAGTTATATTCGGCCACGGCCGAATCTCGCATACCCACCGCTATTAAAGTGTTTAGCACTTCGTGCTTTTATTTATTGTCATAAAAAAGTGAGTGGGTTAACGTTTATTTTTCACCTTTTACTTCACTAAAATATATTGTTCAGTAAAATTAATCTAGCACGTCGTGACGTCCACCATAACTAATTCAATATTCAACAAACTTAGCTTTTCGTCTTCTACTCTCCAAGTCTTTTCATTTGGTACCCATATCACTGGTATTATTAAGAAAAAATTAATTAAAAATTAATTAAGTCGTGGTGTCCACTACATTTCTTTTAGAATTAACACATTTTTAGGCAAATAATACGATTTCATTTCATTTGAGGAACGTACTAAATAATTTTACCATGTGATTACTAAGTATAAAACTTCAATAAAGTGAAAAAACGAAAATTTAATCACTTGAATGTAAGTGGGGCCGTGGTCGATTTTTTCCATTTTTGCACATAAATATTGAAGATTTTGTCTTTTAAGTAATGGGCAAAAACCCACACATTTTAGTTGAGAAAAACGCAGTTGCGTTCAGTGTACGCTTCAATGCGGGCTTGTGCTCCGACCAATTTGGCCCATTTTCAGTATTAACCTGCGTCAGAAAACTTCTGTCAAGGGTGTATGTACTTTATAGGGTCTCTGAAGCTTCCTTTAGGATTCTGCCACCGTTACGATAAAATGAGTGGCGGGTGTAGAAAGGAAAAAATAGAAATCTAGAATATCTTCAAGTATTTATGAAAGGCATCGAATATTGTTTTAGTGTCTTTAACATAATCGGTTGGCAATAAATTAAAATTTGAATCTAAATCTCTTGTTGAATAAAGCGCGTAGGATGTTTATTTATTCTTGTTAATGTACTGTAAAGAACATAAATTCGGTCATTCCGTTTAGTGGTGTGTGATTGTTGCTGTTATTGCAATTTAGTGATGTTTGTATTGCTAGATGATACGGTTATTGGCAGGTTTCTTTTAAAACATGAAAAGTGACGGAGACGGCAATTACAACTTTAATATGTATATAGAATTATAAACTTTTATAAGGACATACGTATATCCCATAAATAACTTGAGCAATTGAAAATCTGTCAGTTTTTAATTATTTGTTAATTTGTCATCGAATTGACTGAAATCACATTTATACTCAATACTTATGCGCCTACGATAAGCATTTAAGATTTTCGTATGTTCTCTCATGCGGATGAAAGTAATTGAAGTGAAACGTTATATGTGAGTATTATTTAAGCCCATCATAGTGAAGGACTGGTTTACCGTTTTCTCTATTCTCTAAATATTGTCGAGTGTAATTTTCAATTCGATATTAAACCATTTGCCAGCATAAGGCAAAATATTGCTAAGATAGGCGTGTAATTGAACGTAAAAACGGCATCTATGCTAGTTAGTGTCAGAAATTCCTAAATGTTGGGAGAAGTAATAAAAGCTTATAATGATTTATATGATGGTACCATAAAATAAAAGGCTATTAACAAAAAACTTTTTTCGACCGATTTTAACGAGAAGCAAGCTACGAAGACAACTTATTTCTTCAATTCGTCCAGCAAAAGATATAAAGAATATATAGACACGTTAGGCATTGAAAAGGTAGCCCGTATAAAAAGTCATTTGAAGAAGAGCAGAAGAATATCAAAAGTCGGCAATGGGAACATTAAAAAAATCAATTAGACAATTGGACGAAAGAAGAAAAATTCAAAACCCATATGTCAGTAATTAGGAAAATAAATTATAAATTGGAAGTAAACAATTCGTTTAAATTTATTACAATTATTGCTTGAAATGGTTTCAAATTTTTGCTTCGATTTTTTTTTTTAAATTATTATTAAAACATTTTGCATGAAATTCCTTTGAGTTATTTTGCACTACAACGGTTGCTTTACATTTTACCAGAGAAAATTTAATAAATGGAGACATCATCAGAATTTTCTAAACAAAAACTACTAAAGTCTTAGAGACTTTTGGTGTTTCTGGTACAAACAGCGGTGTGAAATTTACATAGAAAACGATGGTAAGGAACAATTTAAGAACAACTGACTAGAAAATTAGAAACCGAATTAAGCAAAGTTTAATAAATTAAAATTTAAAATTAAAATTTCGAGTTCTCTTTTCTTAATCGTTTCCAAACTATTTTTTTATTAATATCTTCTTAATAATAAAGGAATAATTAGTTTAAAAAAAAATTCTTTTATTTATATCTTTTTAATAACTAAAATTGTTTGTTTTTCCCAACATTTCGAAATTTTCGTCATTAATGAGATTAGGTAGTCTTTATGTACATTAATGGTACCAAATGTGTGCGTTTCAAAATAATATTTTAGCAATTTTATGATCGAAGAATTTCCAACTGATAGTAAGAAGAATTCAAAATTTACCGACTGATGTAAACTCATTACTCGTTGCGGCGAGTCGATAATCGCCAGGTGTCCAGTTCACCCGATATTGACAGTTTTAAACTGTCGCCTAACTTCTTTTTACTTCTTACACTACTTGTGACGAAAGGGTCCTAAAGGGACCGCAAATAGACCCGTCCTTTTATTATACTGGTCGATTCAGAATCATTTTCTGAATCTCTAAGGATCACTTTCTGTATCTTTAACAATCACTTTCTGAATCCATTAAAGCTTGTCTGTCTATCCGTCCGCCTATCCGCCTGTCCGCCTCGTTTTCTGCTATTTGACCTACAGGTTGCATTTGTTGAGATATTTTGACAAAAGTTGGTGCACCTACGTGGTTCGAGCCACATGTTGTCCTATTTTCATTGAACGCCTAATTTTGAAAAACCATGCACTCACTGTTGGGTGCATAAGCTCAATAATTGTGAACTATAAATCCAAATGCAAAAATTGCGATCGAGTTTACTCGATATCGGGAACCGTAAATCAACCTTTGACTTTGGCCGAATTTCATCTGTTTCGTCAGTCACCGAACGCCAGTCAAAATTAAACAATGTTTCGTAATGGCAAAGTGAGAAGCTTCGTGCGAGTAAGTTCACGTATTCACTCTTACTTTGATTCTACTCATAATAAGTTATCGTACGCAAAACTTGTACGACTTAATTCTATATTTTCGCTGAGACATAGACTCCAAGTCACTGTAAACAACACAAATCGCACTCAAAGGACGAAATGTTCTGATGAAGGTTGTGGTCGTAAATATTCAGCTTTAAATTGCACCTGATAACGTTCAGCACTCGCAAACCTTAAAATATAAGTGTTGGTTGTTTTGTATTCTAAAAAATGAAAAATAATTCGTTTACAGTTCTGGTCTATTTTGTTATTTTTTTCTTCCACCATTTTGCATTTATTCCTACTTCTTCTTGCTCCTCTTCTGCCATTCAACAAAACAACAACAGATGGTCCACTATATTGATTAAAAAATTCCTGTTTATGTTACAAATAGTGCGTTGAGCAACGAATAAAAAACTTGCTTCGATTCGAAAGCAATCGAATACTATTAACTTGTAAAACTACTATCGAGACTATGTCTCACGACACATTAGCGTACTCGATATCTAAAATGGTAAACTGACCCCACTTGTTCTACGAATTTCTAACACTAAGGATATGTGAGTAAAGTTGCAATCTTTTCTTATGCACTAGCTTTGTACGTAGCATTACTACTAGCAGTATATGTATGTGTAAGTAAGGGTGCTGGCATTAGCTAACCAAAGGGTTAGATTATTAAGCTTTCGAAATATAAGTAATAACGTACAATAAGCAATAAAGTGCTAAATAATAAATTAGTGCTGGAGGTAAGTTTGCGACATACAGTAAATTATTGGTGTTTGAATGTAAATTCATTCTCAATTTTAAAGAAATCAAAATAAATTCAATCTTTTATTACACTTTTTTATAAACATGTTTACTCTGTTGCGAAATTTTCTCATTCGTAATAGAATTTTAATAATGTGTACACATAATTTTCATGCCGTAACATAAGTTTGTATACACGCTGTTACTACTACTTGGTGAAGTGTGTACATAAGTATACTTATGTACGTGTGATTGTTTGCACAGATTTTAACAACACATTAAAGAACTAAAGCATATTATACTCACTCACTTCTGCTCACTTACACAATCATAATATACAGAAATTGTATAATGTTACAAAGTGCATTATGCATACATACATATACAGGCACATGTATATGAATGTGTCGCGGTGTGTGCGTACACGAGCTGTAGGTGTAGGAGTTCATGTAGATGCCTGTTTATATGGGCAACAAGCACGTACCAAACATAAATATTTTAATTTTAGTCAAATGTGTTGAAACTTTTTGGATGAACTGAGAGCATACTTACACGTATAAAAATATGCATGCATTTGTGTTTACTCGTAAGTATGCCTTATGCTTAGAAATTATGCGTTTTTCGTTTTTTTTTTTTTTTTTTTTTTTTTTTTTTTTTTTTTTTTTTTTTTTTTTTTTTTTTTACGCTTATAGAATATTTTCTTATTCATTCCTTCTCGTTCTCGCTCATAGCATACATTAAATAACAACGCTCGGAAATTGCTTGCATCCATAGATATACATATGTAAGTTGACATATGCATGTATGTGCGTATGTACAATAAATATAAAATATATAAACATAGACATGTACACATACATATTTATCTATGTATGCGGTTTGTTAAGGCTTATAGTTATTATATACGTGAATGCGAAATATTAGAAAATATTAGTTTTCTATTGTTGTTCTTGTTGCTCAAATGTTCGTACACGTGTATGTTACTACGACTAACGAACTAATGGAGGGGGGAGTTGTGGCATGTTATTGCATGTATGTCTTAGCGATATTGTGTTGATTTTTGTAAAATCGTAAATAATTTTAGAAAAATACTCCCCACATACCCCCCAACGTACGCGTTCAAACTGGCTTTATATTCATTATATGGAAAAACCTCATAACGCACGTTTCGTGCATATTAAGCACAAAAAATAGTCGAATGTACTTTCATCTGTGAAAAAATGAGGAAATTGTTATTTTCAATTCTCTTACGCTCCCAGAGTCGTCAACATGTTTTTTTAAAGTTATAATGAACTCTTTATAAATAAGCAGTTTATATAGTTTGTAAGCTTACGAACCGGGCGAACCGCAAATGAAAGACTTTCCCAATCTTCAACAAATTAATAGCTTCATAATAATATTAATATTTTGTGAATTTAAGCACAAATTACTAAACATATTATTGCGGGGCATTTACTGTTATACCCAAAACCGAAGACTGCTTTCTTTCTTGCTCAGAAATAAGAAATTTTAGTGATACCGTCTGACCGTTCATTCATTCTGCAATGCGTTCATCCGACCACTCATCCGGCCGGCCGTCCGTCTGTCCTTCCGTTAATCTCACCGTCCCTTCATCTTGCAATCCAACCACATTATCGTTTGTCAATACTGTGACTATGCAAAGTTCGAACTCTTAGGCATTAATACTAAGGCAGCAGACTAGAATGTGGCACATGTCCTCTTACTTAATGGCCAAAATATAAGTTAAAAATTTCCTTAGAACTTGTCGTTCATTGCTGTTTATAATTTTGGACCAGCTCAGGGTAAAGTGGAGAGAGTGTAGTGATATAAGACAAATACTTACCAGGAGTATCAAAAAGTATAGCGCGATAATTGTGGTGTAACAAAATATTTTACAATTTTTATATTTTGTGGTCAGCGTGGTAGGGTTTTTTGAAGATTTCCTTTCAACAAAATACAAGTTTCGTAAATGTCTTTAAAGACAACAGTTAGGTGTACTTCAACATTTTCAAAATTATGAATTGAGAACGCAATGCGAAGAATGTTGTGCCTCGTTACTACAAAATTACTGCCAAGTACTGCAGTCATCCTCTTGTAGTCAAAAGTCGAAATTTGTCGTTCATTCTTGCGTAATGTGCTCCTCTTAATAAATTTTCTTTGAGATCTTATTCGGTTCTCTCGTACTTAACCCATAACGCTAGTTTGCTTTCGTATTCACCAAAAGATTTACAACAAATCGTTTATAAAAAGAACATTTTTGAAAAAGTTGAAATTAATTTTCTTTTTTTTTTTTACATTAATTTCTCGTTCATATTTTTTCCTTTTGATCTTGCTTAAAATACTTTAACTAGAAGGCCCTTCATATTCCTTCGTTATCATTAATGTCATCGTTGACACATTTAATGTAGTTAAGGCTTCACAAAAAGAAATAAAAAAAACGACAAGACAACGAGGATAAAAACAATCAGAATAAAAATAAATGCAGGAAAAAAAGTCAGCGAATGAAACGAATTCAGTGTTAAGTTTGAAATGTTGGCGCGTTTTTAATGTAAAGGATTTGCTCTATAAGATTTAACTGAAATTATCCCCACTGTTATATAATTTGGTTATTTCATTGCAGAGTGCGTAGTTGGTGTTGCTCGTTATTCTTTGTTGTTTTTAGTTTTACATGTTTTGTGTTTCGTGTTTTTCTTTTTATTTTTACTTTCACATCAACAACAACAATGAAAACAGAATGATTATACAGAAGTAATTACGTACGGAACAATACAATTGTGTTGTCAGCAGCTCTTAAGTAATCCACATAATATCCTCCGAATAATATATGATGATGTCATTTAACGTTATTTGTATCTCTCCCTCTCTCTCACACTCCCTGTGTCAATGGCTTTTTTTCTTTATTCGCGAATAAGCGAAGCACGAGGGAAGAGTACAAATGTGCATGTACGAGTTTTGTCGGTACGTTGTGTAATTGCATACACTAAACGTGCCAGTTAAGCGATGGCCTTAAAAGAGATAGAAAAAGAAGATGGGAAAAATTATATTTTTAATTTTTTTTTTTTTTTTTTATCATGTTGTTCGGAAAATGTTGTTTCCAGTAAATGCATCTAAGTGCAATTTTAATTGTTTCAATTTTAATGATAACAAAGGACTGTGTGCTCGATTTAGTGAAGATATGGATTATGCTATGAATTATTCATATTTACATGTTCATTAACAATCCTCTGCTAAATAATTCTTCCTAGTAACAGATGTTTTTCTAAATGTATTAATGAGCACAGATTAGCACCCAAGAAACTATTATTATTATTATTATTATTATTATCATTAAAAATAATTTAGCCAAAGAAATAAATTCCAAGATTAAAGGTTCAAGGCTATCCTACTTGGGATTTGAACCCACGATCATTTAAAGTAAATCTCTTCTTTTTTTTTTTTTTGAATATTGATAGGCGCAGTCCAGAAGACTCTTAGTGACTTCTAATTGTCTTTTATAAGAAACTTTATATCGATATTTCGAGTGCAATCATGTTGAAATTCCGCACACATGTTTTGTCACAATGTTAATAAAATGTGATACAGTCGATCGCTTTTGTGTGATGATTTTTGTGTGTGTGGGGAGGAGTGGGTGGTTTACACGACTTGTTTTTGGTAGTGCGATTTGTTTGATGAGATTTTTTCTATGCGATATGTAAACGTGCGATATTTGAACCTGAATGCGTTTCACTTTCGATGGAAAGTGATCTTGTCAAAGTGTTTAAGAACGAAACCGTGAATTTGTTTGACATTACTAGTATCTTCAGTAAAGTATTGCACTTCGGACATATAAGCCACAAATTTATTGGCTTAGTCCCACCTTACTCAACAACCCAAAAAAAAAAGAAAAAAAAAATACTAGTAACTTAACAGAACATGAACGCGGATAGAGAGTATTACCTAGATACGCCGTCTCTGAGATAAAGTTTCTTTAAATATTTCCTTAATTCAGTCAATCAATCGAAATACTTTCTATATACAGTTTTCCTATTTAAAAATCTTATAAATTCTTGTGCTCATATCTTAAAACTTCGGTTCTTTAAAAGTTTTAGATTTTGTGTATAAGTTTCAGCAAGACTGACAGGTTAATGAACGATTAAAAAGCGATAGATTTTAAGAAATTTCTTAAACATGTTTCAACGGAAAGCATAACAAGTAAAAATTATTTGAAAATTGGAAACTATTTAATTGCGAAGATCTGGATAACAAAACTAATACAGTGCCCTCTTTTGGCTCAAATACAAATTTGCTTACAAATCAAAGCAGGTGTATTGAAAACACATTAAAGGTTCCCAATAAATTGACGTTTATTGTAACTCTCTTTGTTTGGCTTTAATTCTCACTTTTATTCTGACTCAACTGAACTGTGGTCAGTGTCTTATATAATAAGTTGTTATGCTAGCTTAAGCAAAATAGTAGTTTTAAACTGGGTTATTACTAGAGTTACTTTTAATGTATGGGTTATAACTAAAGTAGGTTATCTTAACTAGGTTACAGTTAGATTTGCATTATGTGGAAATATAAGAAAGTGTAAACTTAGCATAAGTGATTAATAAGTGAGTAGAATACGATGAATCAAAAATGCTACACAGCAACCTCTTAAACTCCAAGCTTCGTGAGCGGGCAAATAAATATCTTTACTTCTCCATGGGTCGTTCTGCATGTAAGATCAACGAAATTTTAGAAAAAAGGAGTTAATTTGCGTTTAAAATGGACTTTTTCAAGTATTTCATACACATTTCTTACATAACAGGAAGCACGGAGGATCGATTAGTTCGATATGTAAGGCGATTTCTCCTTTTTCTCTAGAGTGATTAGTGGTTTCGATAAGAAGAGTTGTTAGTTATGTTTTCAGGGCATTTTTTAGATCATCTCAAGAAACCAATAAGATAAAGGCTCAAAAATTTGACGAGTTGTCCCTCTTATTACCTTCAAAATTGATTATGATTATAATGATTATCGTCACCAATTATCATTATCGCAGTATATATGTGCATGCAAATTTTAATGACATCAACAATTTTGGTTTCAGCGAAAGGACAATATTGATATTGATATTGAGAAAATGATTTAACGATATGTTTATACGATAAGCGATAACCAAAACGGTGTGATTTAACGCCACTGAATTATTTCCCTTGAAGATAAATAAAGTTTCTGATGTAGGGTGATATGGCCAGCAACAATTAAAGCTTTGGAATCTAAAATAAGTTTGTGGCGCGCTATTGACAAAATACATATCCTACGGCATGAAAAAGCGACGAAAAATTAGACTGAACGAACCAGTTGACTAAATTTTCAGAATTATTTTCCAAAAAAAAAATGACAAAAAACTTTCTTGTGAATAAGAAAGTAACTGACGATCCGCTGATTGGCAATGAAAATGTTTTCAATTGAGAGTTTTTGCGTTCTAAAAAAGAAGTCGTTATAAGTCGCGTAAAGTATTACTTGTGTACGTTACATGCTGATAAGAAGACGTTTATCCTTCTGGAAGAAACTTTGGTTTAGTAATCCTGTTTTTAATAGTTAGGTTAGGTTAATTCCGTTAAGCAAGAACATAAATCCCTTTCGCCGGCTGCTACTATGTGTTATAATTATTAAAAGAATTCCAAAATCTCTTCCATGATGTGAAGAACAAAACTATATTTGATTTAAACGAAACCTTTCAATACTTGTTGTCCGTTCGGTAAAGTGGAGGGAGGAAGTTGTAAACAGAGGGAGTAAATGCACAATTTTGATGAGTGCTCGCGGCCAAGTGTTTTATCTCCCTAATATGTAAGCTTTCACTGTGCTTGCCTAATACTTTCAAAGTATGAAAAAGCACAGACAAAATAAAATATTGAATAAATAATAAGACATTCGTGGAGTAGTGAGTTTGCAGTTGCCTACAGAGTATGCGTTTTTCTTACTATTGAATGCAAAGTCTTTCGATTTTAAAATTGCTATAAAGTAACCGATCAAGTTCGCTCGATGTTGAGAACTATAAATCGGTCGTTTCCTTTCTGACCTTTGAAATCCGTAAAACGCTAAATCAAATGAATGGCGAATGTTAGGTGAATTTTGTTCAACACAATATGTATCTTATAGCGCCACAACCAGATATTTGCGTTCCCTGCAAGTCTAAATTAGTTTCCCTTGAGATACCAGATTCAAACATCCCCTTTTTCATTATTGGAAACACCATACGTACGCATAAAGTTACTTGTAAATATCTCTTTATCTACCTTAAAGGATATATAGAAGGTAGCGAGTAACTTCCATTGTATCCAAGCCGGATGTATTGTCTCTCCCTCTAAGAAGTAAATTGAAAACCTAAGTGTGTTGTAATTAAGCAAATGAAAACACTATAGTGGGACACGGCCCATTATTAAATGCCCTACACCAGTCCAGAGTTCTTCATATAACAGCATTTCAAAATAAGCCGTTTTACACGAAGTGGTCGAAAAAGTTGCCCGATCCGAAACATTCTCCATTTAGGGCAAAACATGCCAGTGAGTGACATAAAGTGATTCGGAATTTATCGGTGTAATAGAAAGGGGGTCTATCTCAAGCTTTTCTGTATGTTGCATATATCCGCAACAAACTTAATATACTCTTGTACCACAAGTGGTGTAGGTTATCAAAACATTTAATGGAATCTTTTTAAAAAATGCAGACAACCCTTTTTACAAACGGATGGGTATATGAAATGTTTTTTCTTTTCACTCTAAATTGGTTTATAATTTAGCTTATGTTCAATTATTCCAGAAAAAAATTATATATTTTCTGAACGTATTAAAAACTTCACCAGACATAGCAGTCATTTACTATAAAGGGAAGTTTCATATATAAATGTTTTTTTTTTTTTATTACACCAAGATTTTCAAGGTCAATGGCTTTAAAAATTTGTTAGATTACATTTTCCCCCATGAGTTTCTAAAACTCGTTCTGGAACTCTGGAAAAGCATATCACATTCATACACTATTTCCGATTAATTTTTATGCGCACATATAGTCAGACATATATATGTATTTGTAATCTACATACACAATCTATAAAAAAAAAAAAAAAAAAACTTTTTATGAGCACAGGAAATTTCTTCATATGTCCTGAATGTTTATTCCTCTGAAGGGAGGAATGCAGTTAGCAGTGCACAGTGTTATGGGCAAAAGTGAGCATAAGAGATGAGAAGCGCAGTATCTGATAGCAAAATAGGTGGAAAACAATTTTACAGACGATTGCCTTCGACATTAGTTATTTAAATACGCTCACACTTATGTATAATACTCAACTTCAATTCTACGGATGGATGTGCTTGTTCAATAAGCTTACAGTCAGCTAAAGAGAATGAAAAATTTTATAACAAAATTAATATTTCACTTGATGCAAATTCTCTTGATGGTGATGTGTTAAGTATTAAAAAAAAGAAAAAGAAAAAAATGTTATAGTAGACCGTTAAAATATTTTATTTTCTAAGGAAATAAAAATTTGTTTTTTTTTTTTTTTTTTTTTTTAATAAAAAAACCAAAATGCAATTTGATTTAATTGAAAACTTTCGAGGTGGCGTCGATAGATTTATTACAATTTTTTTTTTGTCTGTTTTTTTCTATCCTAAACGCAATTAAAAACGCTACTGTAGTTAACGCTTCGCTGCGGTAAACGGCTTTATACAAATCATTCTTAGTTTATTTAGTCATTTTTGCGGATTATGAAAAATGCCGGAAAGAAGGAAAAAAGATGGAGAAAGAATTTGGTTTGTCAACGCAAAGCAAATTTCTTATGAAGTCATTTACGTTTTTATCTACATTCAAACGATAAATCCAACAGTCCAGGAAGAGAATAAATCTAAATGATCGCCTTTTGCTTGCGAAATCTTAATCGAGTAATATTTTACTCTTTCAGTACTTGAAAGTAAACGCTAGTTCCGATTACGCTCCGACGATTGACACGTTAGAGGCAATTATAAGGGAAAATGATACTTAGTAACGAAAGGGCTGTGACCGCGTTTTTAACAAATATTGTGCAGAATTTCTCAGAAGGGAGAAAAGATTTCACCAATACCGTGCCTGACCGTGCATTGAACGTGGAATTTGTTGAGCTCAACTGGTTCAGAATCTTCCCAACAAGACCTACAATTAGCAAAACAGTTTGCTTTCTTGGTCATAGCTCCTCATAGCATAGTCTTTTTCAGCTAAACCCTCAAAACTCCCACTCTAACGTTTGCATATATAAACACATAAATATTACTCCCTTTTTCCTCCCACTCTGTCTGTATGTGAATATGAAAACGCAATTTATTCATAGACGGCCGCAACATCGCGTGTGGAGACCGTATACGTTTGACGTCGTGTTGATTTGTGTAGCTTAGATATCTAATGAGCACTCGTCATCACGCAAAACGAAAACGTCGAGGTTTGTGTTAAAATAGAAAGTATTCACCGCCAACCTCTTTTCTTTGCCCGAAAGGTGCAAAACCAAGTCTTTTTGGCGTCATATCTTAGCTGAGGATGAAAAGTAGATATACTTTGAAAATTCCAAATGTAAAAGTTCATGGGCGGCTAATGGCGTACCGTTTACATCGATCGCGAGACTTAATTCTTTCGGTAGAAAGACGATGTTGTGTATTTGCTGGGCCAGAAAAGAATGGTCGCGCTGTCATTACCAACCGCTACCAAGAACAATTAACTAATTTGAAAAGTTTGCTTTTCAAAATACATGTGAAATGTCAAACAGGTAAGTAAATTAAATTCGGTCGGTACCGAATCTTTTATACCCATCATCGTTTGCCCCAAAAAACGGTGAAAGACGGTAAAAAATGGTAAAAGAACAAAATTCTTGGAGAGGGCGCAGTTGATTTTTTCTATTTTCTATTATGTCGGACATGTTTAGGTGTATTCAAGATTTGAAACTGGCCAAGAACTTGAATACTTCATCGAGTTTTTTAAGCTTGTTTCTACGCGTTATAAAGGTGTTGGAAAAACAGAATATGCGTTCAAATTTTTGTACATATATTTGCTATAGTTCATGAATATTGAGCAGGAAACCAATTTTTCATTTCCTATGAAAAATAGAGGTATTCTCAGTTTACGAGGTGCTGTGGGCGTGTCCTTCGACCGATCTGGCACATATTCAATACCAACCCGCGTGTAAGAACTTCCAAGGTTTCTGCCAAATTGAAGTCGATGGCTTCGTTTTTGCGGCCACGAGAACAGACATTGCGCAGAATGACAGATGGACATGCTTAAATCGATTAAGGTTTTGATACTGATCGCAAATATACATACTTTGTAGGGTCTCTGATGCTTCATTCTGGACGTTGCAAATGTTTTGACAAAACGAATTAACACCTCACCCGTCGGTGATGGGTACAAAAATGCAAAAAGGCTTGTTCTGACATGGTATCGATTCATTCGGTGGCAGGCAAAATAGGTTCCTTAAGAGCTATTCCATGCGGCTTGCTCACTAAACTCGAGTCCTTCCGGTTACCACTTTTTTCCATCAAACGGACAGGCGTTGGCTGAGTGCTCCACTTCTTGGGGAAAATATAATGCACTTGTACACTTTTTTAGGTTATATGGTAGTTGTCTGGTGAGTAGAGAAGATTCGGCCATAGCCGATTATTTCAACTGTTGACATTACGGCACTGCCGTCCGGTTAGCACCTTTTTGCATAAATAGCTTAGAGACAGAAACTTCGACCATTATTTTTTTTACCATTCCACAGATGAAGAGTTTTGTAAAATAAAATTTGATTTAATCTAATCTTGAAATCCTTTATCTCGTCATAGTTTATTACTACTACCATTAGACAAGTAGTTCATTTTGAAATGTTTTGTAAAACCTTGATTTTAATTATGTTTTCTCATAAATAAAGAATAAGAATACCTGAAAACATATTTGCTTTGTGAGGTTGTAAAATATTTTATTATACTTATACATACATATTTAACTTTATTGCATTGCATGCAATGATTATTTTATCTGCATGTTAGCAAAACTAAGCGAAGAAAGATTATATGTCAGAAATTTGGTTATGAAATTTATCATGCTGAGAAGAAAATTATATATCAGAAGGTTGGTCATTAAGTTCGTCATCATATTTTTATTTTCGAGTATAATAAACTCTACTTTGGTGCGTTTTGTTCGTGCTTTGACTTTTGACAAATGAGTGATGTCGTTTGAGCAGTGAGTATGATCAGAAAGCCCTTAAGTCATTTCAATCAAATTTATCATCAATTTATTGCTGTTTTGTCCTCGCTTTCAAATCTCGACCTCAGCAATACCTCTGATGATGAACGTTAGTCGATATTTTCATATGCAAAACAACGTTTCCGTGAACCTAATTGATAGGAGGTATGTGTATGGGTGAAGAGAAAGTAAAAACAATAATGCACACGTACACACGTTGCCCATTATTCACGTCAGTGATAACAAAATTAAAGTTTTTTTTGTACAAAATCAATGAAATTGTATTAGCGAACGTGTTATTCTTAATTTTTTATAGAAATTTAAAAAAGAAAATAAATTGAACACTAAGTATGAAGATACATATATATATATATATATACATACATACTTTTATACATGCATAAATATTTCCTAGGAGGAGAGGGGATGGGCAACTAACCTAGGTAAATGCCCTACTTCGATTATGGCGATTATTAATTTACATATGGCATAATTGCGTTCTATCACAGCACAAGGTTAACATTCATTTTTTTCTTTTTTTTTTTTTTTGCCTATGCTCTAAACTAAGTCTAGCATATATATATTTTTCGCTTGGCTTAGTGCCTTAAAAATCTTGCCAATCTTCCCAAAGCGAAAGGTTGCTTGTCGTTAGTTTCAACATAAAATATGCCAGATTTTTGAATTGAAGGATCACCGCCCATCGGATATTCACCGTATCTTATGCTTTTATCACATTCCCAGTTGTAATGCATGCTTCTGTTGCATCTAATGCCCCAGAATCCCGCCGTTGAAATAATGGATTCCGCAAAAAATTTATAGGATCGCGTGTGAGAGCAGGCCGGTTGCAAGCAATTTTTTTGACTAAGACCAAAATTGGGATAGAAAGTCGCATTGCCGGTCGGATCGACAAATCCTAAGCGGCTTGTCTGTATCGTTTCTACATAATTCGCATCGGTGGGATCGATACGAAAGTTTATCGTGCGCCTACGAAATTTCGGACCGGCTGGATCTAAAGCAAATATCGTATTATATCGATGCGGTTGTAGACGTTTGCCTGCAGCTCCTGCAATTTGCGCACCCAATGAATGCCCAATTAAATAGATGTCGTCGTAATCTATGCCAACTTTTTCATGCAATTTATGCGTAAACTCGGCTACTTTAGTGCCAAATGTTTCAATTAAGTGAACCACATGAAAATAATTAATATTTGCCGCATGATTACTCCAGTCGCATATGATAACGTTGTAGTCGCCGTGTGATAGATAAGCGTTTTTAACGTCACGATTGAAAGAACCACGCGACTGGCTCATCCAGCCATGTATAAGAATTCTGAAAGAGTTAACAATATTTACGATAAGGCTATACGTTCAACTAAAACTCTCTACTGTTTTTAAGCACGTTACGAAAATCTGGCAGACAAATTCAATACAGAGTTGCTTTTTAGTTACCTTGATTTCGAAAAAAAAGGATGCATCCGTTTCTATTAATAAATTTTATACCGATTCCTGGTAGGGGAGGACAAAATACTTTTAATGGTGTAATCAAGTTGTTTATTGCCGCTACCACGGATGGTGCATTGAATTGTTGTTGTGATTTTCCCAAAGAATTTTTCATTAAATAAGGTATAAGCAATCGTACTCTGAGCAATATCATAGAGACGTGATAAGTCACAGGCTCTGTGCTTTGGAATAATTCTTCTTGTCTTAACAATTTTGTTGAATCATAACAATAGTCAGAGCGCCAGGTTTCTGACGCCTTCTGGATGACTTTTTAGTTTAAGTACGATATAAAAGGTTTTGTTATACACTCGCCTTTATTATACCGGTCTAAGCTTGTCTGTCCGTATGTCGGTCATGTTTTCTTGCATTCGACTTACAGTTCGCAGTTTCTGAGATATTTTGATGAAATTCGTTTCACGGACGCGTTTTGTCCTAAGGACTGACGGACGCTATTGAAAATGATTCGAATTGTATCACTTTTTTGACGCCTTTCTTATTTTGATAAGTCGTTGTATGGATAACTGTAGATATAGTGTTTATTAACTGTAACTATAGTGTTTTTACTTGATTACTTTCGGGTATGGTGAGGCGTTAACATCTAGACGTTTACAAGTTTTCGTTTTCATATCAATTTAAAAAGATTATCCCACGATTATTGGCACGATTTCTCAACGTTTTCTATTGGAGTCAGCTATCTGAACAAATCTAACAAGTCAATGCCATCTCCAATTTCTGGCACATTACATGGACATTTGGTGTAGCTTAACGGCGGGCCGTGGCCTGCTGCAGTGTCTTTGTTTTTTTTTTTTTTTGTGTGAACAGCACCGATATTAACACTTTTTTAGTTTAAAACATATCACAACAACTGCATTAACGCGATAGGAAATTCGTCTACCTTAGTTTCTTTACGTGATTGATTGAGATTGATGCACTTTTTCTTTTATTTACCTGGTAGGAATTGAATTATCCAAGTCTCTTGTGTAGAATGAATCATCTGTATGACCTATTTCTCGGCCACAATCTCGAAAATCTTGCTTGAATAAGTAGAATTTCATGGTTAGTTCGGGCTTAGAAAATGGATTTAAATTTTTTAAAATTTTTTTGATGAACGGTACATCCACATATCTTCGAAAGCCTTTCGGCTGTCTAAGATCATTGTCGCATTTTAGCCATTCACACCAGTCATCATCATCCTCTTCGTCTTTTAAAAAATTATTGATTGCTTCAATATCAACCTCATCGTCTTGATCGTAATCGGAATCACGATCAATTAATTCTGATAAGTTGTATTCATCGCTGTTAGAAGGAAGAGCGCTAAGATCTGTAAAACGAAACGCATATTAACTGAAGTTAAAACCAGTTTTTTGTATAAATCATTTTTTACTCACAACATGTGTTCAAGAACAATAGTAATAAAGCGACTTGCAAACCGCTTGAAAATCTCATTATACAGTATTGTTGTTGTTTAATGCAATTTCTTTTTACTATTTGTTTTTTATTCACGCCGAAGCACACAGATCACTGACAGGGTGCTTTGACTTGTGCACTTGACTAGAGGCTGGCTACTGAACCTCTGCGTTTTTACATTCGCTTATTGATTGCATTGCTTTTAAATACACCTCGCTTTTGCATACTTCAGAGCATCTGATTACGGTACTTTTTAATAAGGAAATGCATGGTGAAAAAAAAAAACTCGTTAGCTGAATATTGTGGGAATTCCTTTTCATTGAGCTTTGATTAATTTTTGTTCTTATTTTCCCTCTTTATCAAAACAAATTAAAAACGCAGTGTAGTAACGCAAAATTCTTAGCGGTCAGGGGCTTAGTCTTAAAATAAAAGCAAAAAAAAGAAAAATAAAATGGCAAAAAGTTGTATTAATTGCTGGAGGAATCTTAGACGCCCGTCATGCCAAATATGTGTAAAACTACTTGTCAAGTGCGGCGTATTCATTTGATCGGTCGGATCGGTCGGATCGGTCGGATGTTGTTTTAAATTTTTATTTCTAACAAAAATTTTTTTTCAATTTAGTTTTATTAGTCTTCCTGTAGGCAGACGAATTGTGGGAAGAAAAAAGGGAAATAAAAGGAGATTCGCAGTCGCTAAGGCAACGAACCTCAACCATCTTTCTATCTCTTTATCTTTTTGCATGCTGGGGAAATTCTTAGAAATTTTCAAAAATTACGGTAAGCTTTTGAAGGTTTGTGTACATTTACGGCTAGGCTACGGAATTCCAGACAATTTTTAAAAATACGCAACAGCAAACAAACTTACAGCTTCATGACCTAGTAGAAGGAAAAAGTTCAATGCATGATAACGCGCGGCATAGTAAACTGATAATCAATTGATAGTAAATAAATGTAAAAAACGAATGATTGATTGATTTAATGAAAATATTGATATTGTGAAGTTTAAATGCTATGGATTTCACAGCACACTACATGTTCACTTTATATTAATTGAACAGTTTACGTTATATTTCTCTAGTCGTTGTTCGTAACACCATAACCAGAATGGTAACAAATAATGAGGAATTATTTGTTTATTGTTATTCTGTGGACAAGATGCTACAAAATACATACATTTTCGTTTTATTCGTTTGTTTTCACGTGCTGTTTATTATAAACTATAGCCCTGTCAGGGTGTAATAAGTTCGCGGAAACGGATCCATCTTTGATTATATTCAGCGTCACTTTCTGAATTAATTTTCACATTTCTGTCCATCTGCATGATAAAGCGCTAGCTGATTATCTGATTAATCAAGCATGTCTGTCTATCCGTCTGCTTGATGTCTTTCCTTGGATTTTTGTGTTCAACATACATACATACAATTTTCGCGATATTTCAATCAATTACGACACGCTGAGGTATAAATTTTACCATGGATTCGAACGTAACGTGTAATAACTCATTATGTAAGAAGAAGTTGTTTATCACTTTTAATAGCCATTAAGAAAATTTTGGGAAAAAGACGCTATTTTGGCAACATAAACAAACGTGAAAAATTTGCCGGGTGTAGGAAGACTTTTTGAATTCTTTCTCCTATTAATGTTTTTATAATCTTCTACTAATCTATGATGAAAACTTGTCTAGAATATTGGTTGGATATAGAAATTTTGTGGGCTAATTATGGACTAGAAGGCCTATTTTTTGGACTGCGTTCCATATAAGGTTTCTCATGAAAGCTGAGCTTTTATACCGCAACAAGAGTTAATTCTTAGTATCTCATAAGGAATTATATTAGAGCGAAATGGTGGGATGGTTTTTATAATTGTTGCGCCTTTGCTTTGCCTTTGAGATTCATAAATTTAATAATACTTCCGCGTGCATAACAGATACGCAGCTAATTTAACAGCACACTTAGGTGCATATGTGCTAAGTAATTATGTGCAATAGTAAATAGTTTCTATAAAATGCACTAAACAATGTACTGTACGTACAATGATCCAATCATTTGCCAAAAATCTTCTTCATAAAATCGATTCAATTTAGTAAAAAGATTTCTTGTGTATAGTGTTGTGCGTACTGAATTCGATAAATCCGATTTGTGGCGAACTATTGTTGTCTATGATTTTCTCTCGCCACAATCATAAAACAGAAATAGACAAAATTTGAGCAAGCACGCAATGTTAGGAGAAAAGCACTGTCGACGTCTTTCGTAACAGTAACAAAATACATTTAAAGCGTTTTATATATGCACGTCCTTTTTTCAATTTATTTATTTTTTTTTTCCATTTGTTGAGAGGATTTATCAACTAGACTAGAGTTAAAATTGGATTAAATCTGTTTGACAACCAAACGCTTATAGACCATAAGCGAAAGGAAGGCGACGATTGAAGATTTGCATAAATCACAACAAAAACAAATATTTTAATATTTGAAGTGCAAACTTTTCGAATATATGCGCACAATACAAAGTGAATCCTAATCGGATACGCCAGTGATACGCCTGCAGTTATTAGTAAATAAATTGTATCACACTAATATATAAGGAGATGGATGCAAAAACTTCTGTAATGCTGCTGGCTTTCAAAAGGAAGAGATTTTACTACCATTACGTTTGCGATACCAAGGAATACCTAGCGTACATCCTATAGAGGATGCGTAGTCTTAAGATATTCAGCGATTAGTTGAAACGTAGGTTCGTCATAAATTCGTAAGAGGACATACAAGCATGGAATGATTATTGACGAATCCCTAGCATCAACCTTAAAAAGAAATGTTTTAAGGTTTAATGGCATTCCGACCATTAGCTTGAAAGTTAGAAAAGATTGACACAATCGCAAAATCAAATGGATTCGTCAATGGGGGCAACATCTTACTTACCATCTTATTGAGTGGTTTCTTACGTATATCTTATCTGAGACTAATTTCCAACATCGCATTTTCAATCGCTCACAACGTCAGAAGCGTAACGAAAGGTCCGAAATTATTTAAAACAAGCAACGTTAGAAGTTCCTGTCACCGAACTTCTTGGGGGTTATTTCGCCAGCTGATTGCCTTGGATTGCATTCGCCGATAACGATTGGTATTGCTTGCTAGCTATGGCCTGGTCCTTTAAAAAGAGCTAAGTAAAAAGGCGGATGACTCCGTCAATCAAATTTTTTGTAATCGAAAATGCGTTTTCAGTTGTCTTCGTGTCTTGCAACAACATTACTTGTTTACGAAGCCATTGAAGCAAATACGGAACTTTTCGTTGATAGTGTTTTCGCGGTGAAGACTACCTCGCGCTTGTGCCTTAAAGTTATCTTGTGCCCGACAGCTACTAAACTTTCGTTTTTTGCATCAATGAGCAATAAGCTCTTTAAACAAACAATTTTTTTTCTTTTTTATAAAACGCCAAAATGTAATTTGAAAGGCAAAGTTACGTAATGGGATGACATGAAGCGGATTCGACTTTTAAATCTATTTGTTTATTTGTTGATATGATTATCGGCAGACAGGAACTAAAAGTGGCAAACATGGATAAAAAGACAAAAAGTATTGAAAAGTAGATTAACCCGACACTGGGAATTCTTCGTATAGATGCCGACGATGTATTATAAATAATAAAAGCAAAAGAAAAAAACTTTGAGCTCTTAGGTTTACTTTCGGTAAAAGGGGAGAAAAACATTCTTTATATTAAGTGATTTCGTTGGAAATTTGTGATATGTCTTGACATTATCACATCGGTTTGGGATTATTGTTCTATTGAAAGGCGTCTCTCCATCTCGATTGTATCACTTCGTCCCTTATTGCAGACGTCATTCACTTCGCTTAAAGTGAATTAAAAATTTTATGAGGCATGCGGCCATTCGCTGATAACAAGAATCGCATGTAAGGTTAGTGGAACCGACTACAGTACTTTTCCGTTTATAAGACTAAACGGTTACAAATGTTGTCAATATAAACTCAGTGAACAAGCTTTGAATTACAAATGAAGACGTGAATGGCAACCATTGAGTCATATTTGCTGCTGTTAGACTATCGTTCAGATGTAGATTTTATTCGTCGTTGAATTGCTTACGGAGACACAAATGCTTTATATTTGTATGGGCGATGTATCCTGAAAAGAATTTCTCATTATGTCTTAACCTAGTTGTGGTACAATTGTATATTTAATTTGTGCGGATGTATGCGACACCAAGGAGGACTTGAGATAGGGCCACCTTCGATTGAGAGTCACTTTTTGAATCGATCTAACCGTGCCTGTTCGTCGGTCCGTCGTGTTTTGTTTCCTTCGAGTAACTCTATTAAGGGAGGCTATGTAGGGTATATACTGGTGGGCCGTGTCCCGCTGTAATGTTTTTATTTGTTTTCAATATATATTTTTCAGAAAATAATATCTTGCTTTAACCAGCTTTCCATACATGTAATATCCGGCTTTCGCCGCCGCCGTATAAAAGTTTGTTACATCAACATTAAGAGCAGTTCTAGTCTTGTCTAGCAATTCTAATTTCCTATGATTCGTAAATTGTCCACACAATCTCACATATGCATCGCCTTCCGTTTACTTTTATGGGATTGAGACGAATGTGAACCCATAGTGGTGAACGCAATGAGATTAGGATTTGCTAACATTTTTTTCCATCTTTTAAGATACACGAAAAATATGAGATGTGCTTCTTTTCCTATGCCTACGCTTCTATTCCTATACCTATAATATGTTTCCGTATATACACAAGTGATATTGTTTTTATACTCACCACCGAGTAATGAAGAAATATTCATTTTGCCAAAGGTTCCCAAGATCCAGAAGGAAGCTTTAGAGACGCCACAAAGTATTCTTGATCCGCATGAAATTTGGAATGGATTTAAGCGTGTCCGCCTGTCCGTCCTGGCAAACATTTTCTTGATATTGGAATTGGGTCAAATCAGTCAAAGGACACATACACAGTGCGACATAAACTGATGCGCTGCCTGTTTTCAAAAACAAAGACAATTAGATGGAATGGATCTTTCATTCATTTATCATCACACAAACCACAGCAATAAAAATTGACTTTTAACATAAACGACGTGGATACAAAACATACGACTAAATTTTCATTTTCTTATTTGGTTTTTGTGCGTTTTTGTAAACACAATGCACGATTTTCTCGTTTACTTATTGTTTATATTTTCTACGTTTACTCAAATTTTTAAACATTTCCCTTATTTTTCTTAGTTAAGAAAGATATCAATTGTGATGACGTGGCATCAATTAACGCCAATCAATTAATGCAAAGATGGGCTACGCACGATGATTTGCTTCACGCCAGCAAAACTTGGTAAAATTTTCGTAGATTTTTGAAACCTTTCGTGGGCATCTTACGGTTTATAGCAAAATCCTACATTTCGTGACCGAGTATGTGATCCTTTGCGTTTCTTCGAAGGTGACGACACGACTTTTATCCTAACCACTGTTGATACCGGCTTGTTCCAAGAGCCATCGAGTATAGCAAGGCCGCAAGTATGAAGTGTCATCAAAGTTAGATTTTAGTCATTCACTTTTATGTACGTTAGTCACACATATATGGCCACAACACGCTTACTGAGAGACTAACACTGAAAACTTAAGTTCAAGTCTGCGTACAAAGGTCCTATGGCAACAAAAAAGAAATGACAGAAGGTAGAAATGCAAAAAGTAATATTCGACTCGTGATATGATAACACAAGAAGACTACTCCCTCGCCCATAATTAAGAATTACTTAGGATAATTACCTAGGTAAAGCAAAGCATTTTTATTTTTTTTATTTCATGCAGACTTTAAACATTTAGGTATAATTTATGAAAATTTTTGTATTATTTCTTTAACCGATTGCGTACGGTTTCACTGCGTTGGTTTCAACATAAAATATACCGCTCTTCCTAATCGAAGGGTCACCTCCCATTCGAAATTTGCCGTACAAGACATTTTCATCACATTCCCAGTTATTACCTGTGCTTCTGTTACATCTAATGCCCGAAAATCCCACACGTGAAGTAATCGATTCAGCAAATAATTTATAGGAACGGATATGAGAAACGCCATTGGGCCGAACGTTTCTCTTCGTAAACGAATAGTTTGGATAGAAAGTGGAATTAACGTTGGAATGCGCAAATCCAAAGCGGCTCGTTTGTATAGCTTCAACGTAACAAGCGGCATCGGAATTGATACGATATATATCTGTAGGAATTTTAGGGCCGGCTGGATCTAAAGCAAATATTGTATTATACCGATGCGGCTTTAGGTGTTCCGCAGCAGCACCTGCAATTTGCGCACCCAATGAATGTCCAATTACATAGATATCGTCATAATTTATGCCGGCTTTTTCATGCAGTTTCCGAGTAAAGTTGGCCACTTTCGAGCCAACAGTTTCAATTAAATGAATGATGTAAATATAATTAATATCGGCGGAATGATTACTCCAATCACATATGATGATATTATATTTGCCATTAAATAAGTACGCATTCCTGATGTCGCGATTAAAAGAACCGAGTAATGGGCTCATCCAGCCGTGTATAAGAATTCTAGGAAATAGAAGAATGATTGAACAGTTGACCATTCGCAGAGTGAGATCCAATTTATTTCACGTCAAATCAATGCAAAACATTTTATGAAGGTCGATAGATAGATAAGAACTTGTCAGTTAGATACATAAACGTTTTCCCGATTGTTTTGTTTTAGTAAAAAAAAAATAGGTACACCTGCTTCTTCTGATCGCTATGGCATATACTTACCTAGTGGGAATCGATTTGTTTAAATTTCGATTGTAGAACGAGCAATCTGTGTGACCTATTTGCTGACCACAATCACGAAAACCATGTTTGAATAAATAAAACTTCACGATATCAGACTTGGATCCTGAATGTGGGTCGAGGTTATGTGATATTAACCAACTATCACCACATCCACAATCGGCAATACTTTTATGGCATTCATGCAGCTCACTCCTTTTGAAGTCGATACCGTCTTCATCATTCAAATAATCTTTGAGATTTGCAACATCGATTTCATTGAAACCATTACAGTTCCAACTTTCGGCCATATTGCAGGAATTGCCTGCACGTTTGCTCTCGGAAGGAAGGGCATTAAGATCTGCAAAAGGAAAAGATCGTTAAACGCTTGAAGCGACCTTTAATTGAAATGAATCTGTCTACAGGAACTATGGAAGAACAGCGTCAAGCAGAGTTGGACTCCGACATAAAATTCCATTGTTTATCGTATCGTTTTTATTTTAAATTTATTTTTGAAGTTTTCTTGAAGTCTTTTTGTGTACTGAGAAAGTGCGGCCTACTTCGATATATTTTTACATAGTTTTCCGCCTCACATAATATAAAGTTTTACTGTACAATATGTAATATATAGAAATATGCTCTATATAGTAATAAGAGCACGGTTTGTAATAGCGTTAAGTATGCTGATTTTGTGTCAAAAAAGAGCATTCGTCGATAGCGTTATTTTTTCCGCGAACGATATAAAGAGCAATTGTTTTTGCACCGCACCGTCGCACGGGATGAAAAGTGCAGTTGTTTTGAGATTGCAAAGCGTGAAAATAGATCCAGGCGTACCATGTACATTTCTCGCAAGACCGGATCCCAAAAGTACGAGGGCGATGCTCTTTTTTCTTGGCTTGGTGAGATTAGAAGGCCAATAGCCATAAAAATGTTAATACTAAACGCTATTAACAACAATTAATCGATTTGAACGATTCGCTGTCCAAAAAACAGCGAGAACAACAAAAAAAGCAATACAAGGCCGCTTTTTTACATATCCGTCCATCCATCCATTTTGCAAACACGGTTCGCACTCAACTGAGAAAGCTTAGTCCTAGTGGCTTGTTCGCCAGGATCAAATGCTTTCGATTACCATTTGTTTCTATTGATTAGTCATGCAGTGGTTAAGCAACGGTTTGGTTTGTCCGAAGATGTGAGAAAAACAACTCGATGAATGGTTCGTGACAAAAGAGGAAGGTCCCAGAGAGTTGGGAAAAATGTATAGCTGCCGATGGGTAGGCAATAGTTCAAATGAATTTTTTTGTTATCATTTTCATGGTATTTTCAATATAAAAATTCCGATTTCATATTTACAGTGAGTCCCATTAATATTGGTTTTTTTTTCATATAAAGAAGGATACGAAGATAAAATACAGCATATTATTCAAAATTGATGTTCGAGGGGGATCCTTTTTGCTAAGGAAGCTAAGAATAAAATTTGCGAGAAAACACGTTTCTAAGTTCCGTTTCTTTTACGGTCTTGGTCGTGGTTGCTTACGGCGAGCATGGCAAAGGTCATGTTATACTGTGGGCATGCACAGGAGCCAATGGAGTTGGAAAATTGGTGTTTTATGGATGAAATTCTAAACAAGGAGGGTATTTCCCTAGTAGTACAAAATAGTAAAAAAAAAAAAATTTGATGTTGGATTAGGGTTTAACAAGCGTTTGCTTTTTGTCGAGTGAAAAAACCCAGTGTTAACGAGACACGCTGTAAACGCCTATATATTTTCATTTTGATTATTGTTATTAAGTAAGTATCTTGAATGGATGATAGAAGACACTCATCCAGTGGGCTTTTCAGTATCCCTTCACCATTTATCTCTTCTTTGTTTATTTCTTCACTAATCGCCAGCTGGATAAGGCGCCTGTTTTTTTGTGACGTCGGCGAATAAAGTATTGAAAATCTTTATTGGCTTTTATTACTTTTCCAACATGTTGGGAAATTTCGCTTCCAACAGAAACAGGCAGTTTTCAAGCAGATGTATTTCGTGCTATGTGATTGTCGTCTCATTGCCCCCCACTTAAACTTTATAGATGCGAGTATGAAATCATTTTTTTTATAAACTAGAAGTGTGCTTGCATGCACTACTTTAATCTTCGCCCAGCCTTCGGATATCTTGGCGTGCAGTGGACTCTGTTAAACATCGTTGGTCTTTTCCAGCTTATCTACGGATGTGATGATAAATTTCTGTTATGCTATATAGCATCGCTATGTGTTTTTTTCAAAAAACCTCCAAGATTCGCTTTCAAATCGGTCCTGATCTTCAACTTATCACTTGCGATGTAAATTTGTTTTCTGAATAGATCCGTCCTCTATATTTATTTCAGTGCCTTTTGAGTTATCAGACCCTTCACTATACGAAGCCATGAGATTAGTATACTTTTGACCACGTCCTACCTAATAAAATTTCTGTTTCATCTTTTTAACCGCTTTCTAACGTCCAACCGATGAACCATTCAGCAAGATGCCCTCCCCTTCGTCATTTGTGGTATGATTTTATGACGTTTTGCGTTTTCTCCCATATGTTCCCCAATGGATTCCTGATGCATGAAACGTTTCCATCATGTCAAATGCAGTATCCACTTGCGATGAAAGGACTTTGCCGTTACGCCCAGAATGCTTTCGTTCATTAGCATTCCTTTCCCAGACGTTCATTGTTTTGTCAAAGGCAATTATTTTAATCTTCAGACCTCCAGAATCTAGCAATTGAGGACTGTATCCGTCTTCCTTCGAGAAACTTTCATTCGGATTTTCAGCAATCGGACGGATTGGTTTAGCTTTCCTCTCCTGAGGAGTTTTGGGGATTTTTCGCGTTCTCTGTGCATTGTGGGGCCCTTAAGCCGGTGTTGACGCTGGTGCACATTTCATGTCCTCCTCGCCGACTACGTGCTTTCATATAAGTTGGTTTGCTTGATACAGGGGCCACCTCCCGTCTCAATCTTTCTGCGATGTAAAGCAAAAACTGTAAGTTTACTGTAAGTTCTGCGACGACGTGAAAGCATTGAAAGTAAATAAAATTTTGAAAAAAGTTTGTAGGAATGTGGCAATAACTTCCTTATACAAACGGCATCTTTCTTTTATTGGCCTTTAAATCAATAGCGATCCTAGTGTAGTGAAGAAAAAGTTATGGCTTTGGTATGGAACCGCAATGACGACCCGGCAGTTAGAGTATTGCGAGTAAACCTGATTATGTACCGCAATCATTCCCAACGTCTTTAGTTTAGTGTGGTTGGTTGGTATTCCAGCAGAAAGTGCCCGAGAAATAGGAGAATAGGCGATCTGCGTAGGTAGACTGAGTTATGAGTATAAAAAGTTGAAAAAGAAAAATCAGCTGATTTTATGAAAGCAGTCAGTTGCTTTAAGTTAGAGAAGATATAGAAAAAATAATTTCATTTTGCTCCAGCTTAGTCATGTCGTTATTAATAAACGAACTTTCCGAATGCCTGAATATTATATAAAATATTGTTATCGATTTTGTTATTTGCATTCCCTTCCTATTCAAATTATTTTTTTTGCTCGCAACAATTTAAATATAAATACTTAACCATATTGTGATTGCTGCGTAATAAACAAAAATTTTTCGAGTTTTTCTGTCTTCGAAACAAAACTACTGGACACAAAGCAAGAATACAACAAAAACTTCCCAAAAAAAAGAAAGAAGAAGAAAAGCGGTCGTAACTTTATTGTATTTTAAAACAAAGTTTGTAAACAATTGTTATAGTTTTAAGGCTTGTTTTTCTTTTCACTGTTTTCTCATTTCTATTTTATGTTTTTAAATAAAACAAGTAAGCAATTCAGACGCGATGCACAGAATAGCCGGAATGCTTACCGCTTTAGGTAACAGAGTTTTTGCAAAGGCATAGGCGCATAAAACGACCTTCGCTAATATGTTTACCAAATTTGAGACCGTTGTCTGCCAAGATTTAAAATTTGAATCTATAACGCTATCTGATCTATGATAGGAGAAGTGCTTCATCCCTTTCTCCAATAACGACCATGACAAGAAAGAAAGAGAAGTGGACAAAGAAGCAAAGGTCAACATTACCTGAACTTTCCTGAAACGATTAATTTAGGCTTTTCAACTCCAGCTTTCTCGGAAGTGTAATGCTGCACTGATTTTAAACTCTTCAATGATCGGTTTTACGCACGTCGCAAACATTGTAGTAAAACTATTTTACTTTCCATGTTCGTGCGGCAGATGCAGAGAATAAAACTTTGGGCTTAACTTTTTAAAGTAGAATTTCTAAAATAATGGATGCACACAGACCAAATAAAATGTTTCACAATGTACGGTAAGTTATGTGCATTGGATGAGTGTAAATCCAAAAGGCAGACTTTGGATAATTGAAAACGTTTCCCATTTAATTTTATTGTAATAAAGAACAAATTGTTTATTTGTTATGTGGCGTATAATAGAAGAAAACAATTTTGCTAAACTTGTGACGAGAAAAACAAAACTACAAATTTTATGAAAACAAAAATTATATTTATAAAGAGTGGAGAAGGAGGAAAAGAAAGTGCCCATAGAAGTGTAGTTTTAAGTTAAGGTAAACCACCTATAGCTCGACCAAGCACTTTCTGATCATATCTATGAACTCGATGGATCAACTTCACTGTCCTCGCTGCTAACGGGCGATTTGCCGAATATACCTAACCTTCGATATTTTTATTACGTATGTAACGTGGCAGCCAAATGGTGAAATATTACTCCGAGCCTACTAAAGCGCTATTAAACGCGCGGTCACATCAACGAGTTCCAAATGCTGAATTAATATTAAGATTATAGATATAGACGTTTGTCCTAGATTTCAGCGTTTGGTTAAAAACCTTGTATTGGAAGACGAACTATCTCTGTCTATTTGTATAAATGGTGTCTGGGCTTTTGTGGAGTCAAAAGTTGGCTTTTTGAGTAAAGTGTCGTCGCTTGTTTTTAAAGCTTAGCCAAGCCAAGAACATGTGTTAATCTTTGTCGGTTTTGCAACGTAACATGTATTTATGGGAAGATAACTTTTTATTGTCGAGGTCGCCTTCCAGAAAATATGTAATACGTATTATTATTATTATTATTATTATTATTATTAATTTAGCCCGAGAAATAAGAGCATCTAAGGGTATCGGCTTTATTCAAAACTCCACCGCGCTTAAGATTCGAAGCCATGACCATTGTGCTCATTTCTAGCGAGAATTTTATGTGGGAGAAGACAAAGAGCCATTAAATGTTATTCGATGTGTTTATACCAACATTACTCATTGGTTGTTGTAGCGGTGGGTAAATTGTGTGAAATTAATTCGAAGAATTTTTGGAGAATCATGGTATCCGAATATTAGGTGATTAACGATGACGTCTCCATCTACTACCATTTAAGCGCAAATCGGAAACCACCAAATACTTTCTAATCACTTGGCTAAATTATGAGCTGAAGTTAAGAGGTCTGATTTTTTTATTTTCGCGAAATACTTTTTTGAACTTTTAACGAAACACTTTAAGCTTTCGATTATTTTCATTTTCCATATAGACTCCTCTAAACGATTATTGTAAATGATGGCGGGGACGTGTTAATGGTTGCTTCTTTTGCAGCATCTGTTTAAGTTTTTAAAATTTGTACGTTGCAAAAAAGCTACACCCCCCTCGCCGCCTCCCCCACCCTGGTAAGAATTAGTTTGTTGCATCAATTTCCTTTTCGTTGTCAGTTTTATTTTCAATTTTTCATAGTTTCAGCAGTAATTCCTATCGAAGTCCTTTTTTTAATTTTTCCTCGTCTACTATCTTCTTATTCTTATCGTAACTTTCAACTGATATCGTAAATTATCTGTTTCTAAAACTTTCTCATTTTAGCAAAGTATTCTTTGTCGTCTCTGTAGATTTGTCGATCTGCTAACAAGTTAAAATTATTTTTCATCCCGCTTTAACTTCATTTCTTGATTTATATAAAAACATTTATTCGAATACTTTGCAGTCTGAAATTTAGTTAAAATTGTTACCAGTAGATGAACCAGTTTTCTGACTCATGTAAGCATGACACAAGTTGAGGATAGACGCATCCATTACATTATTCCAGATAGCTGATTGCAATAGAAAACTTCAAGAAATTGTGCTATAATTGGATATTCTTTTTAGATTGGTATGGAAAAGCAATGTTCTAACGCTAACACTTCATTATAACCGAAGGTAAGCAAATCAAAACACCATTAAATACCTTAGACCACGCTACAGTTATTCCCATAACAAATTTTCCAAATAAGTTGTTATGAGGGTCGTAATCGCAAAAGTTACCCAAATCCGAACCATTTTCAATACCGTTCGTCTTTGGGCCAAGAAACGTCGGTATATCAAATTTTATCGAAATATTGCAAACATTGCGATGTACGTTGAACACAAAAACACAACACGGACAGACAAGCGGAGTAACTTTCTGATTCGATCGGTGTAATAAAACGTGGATCCATCTCAAGTCCTTTTCGATGTTACATACATCTGCACAAATTTGATATGTCCTTGTCCCACAAGTGGTTTAGGGTATAAAAATTGGTTATCTTCTCTTACTACCATCCTGCAGGTATAACTACCCAGGTTTAAGGCAATGTTCATGATTTGGAAAATTCTTTATTTCGCTCTAATTAGATGCGTTGATATTGGATGAATACTGAACAGATGAACTAATGGCGAGGATTTCAGAATGGATCTTCCATAAAAACGGTAGCATCGCTTGCAAAAAAATAAAACTGGCCTTCGATATCAGGCTATAGGTACGATTCAAGTCCGTGTCTACGACTTTGATTCCTAATAATCCCAAGATGGCTTCAATTTTTCCAAGCATAGTAACAACAGACAGGGTTACTCAAACTGCTCGGATCAATTAAAAGTTATAGTTCACAGAAAACATTGGCTTTATTGAGCATAGTCACGACTCTGCTTTTCGCTATCTACTCTCTCAGTTCTTTTATTTAATATCCATATCGTTGGTGTTATTAAGAAAAAATTAATCCACCAGGTCGCGGATAAGCAGATAATATATCTTCACTCGAGGAGTGTACAAGATAGTTGTAAACATTCTGTCACACAGGCATAAAATCTGAAAAAAGTGAAAAAACGGAATTCAATCACTTGTAACTTTGTGTGGGCATGGCCGATTTTTCCATTTTTTCACGTAAAGAATAGCGTGTTTCGTAAAGTAAATATGAAGAGGTTCAGCCTTTTAATTTTTATAGTTTCTGAGCAAATTTTTTTAAGAAAAACTTAGCTGCGTTCAGTTTATGCTCCACTGCGGGCTTAAGCTCTAACCAATTTGGCCCATTTTCAATGCCAACCTGCGTGCTAAAAGTTTAGCAACTTTGCGCGTGCGTTGCAGTTGTACTGTTCTAGTTTGTGCGAAGAAATTTTGCAGTCAATTTGAGGCGTGTAAGCATTTTCAATTTGACTTCATCTCAACCTAGAGCTATCTTGCCTTTAAAGTATTAGTTCCGACTGATATGTGGAAACTTTGCTAAGCAAACCATTGTGGCCAGTTGGATACTTAATTAAGGAACTCGTTGCTCGTGATCAACTCCGTAATACTAATTCGGTACTAATTCCACCCTATATGCTCCTTCAGGCCCAGTCACTTTCATTTGCCTTCAAATGTTAGGGGCCTAACCTCTAAAGTTCGCTTTATTTTTTATTGCATTAGAAAACAGGTAAAGAAATATATTAGAAGAATGAATCAATGATGTTTTATTGTCACGCTACACAGTTCTTCGATGAATTGTAATACGATGAGTAATTTATTACAATTCGAGATTCGATTTTGTAAATGCAATAAATGATTTTTCCCTTCCTTTCCCTTCCCTTATCATTTCTATAGCGGCAATGGAAGAAATTTAAATCTACATATGAAAATTAGTATATTAAACTACCGTAGTTCTGTGGTGTGACCAAAAATCGCAAATTAGGTCAATTAAGAAGCACAGTTTATAAATTTGTTTCCGAAAATCTCAAGTCAGCTTAATTTCTTAATTTAAATGCATTTATTTTCCATGCCCTAGTTTTTTTTGTTTTGCCATACTTTCCGTAAATGACATTAACGTTGAAAATTTATATGTCACTGATGTTCGGTTTTATTGTCAATTTTTTTGTATCTACTAGTGAAGAAGAAAATGGCAGAAAATAAACAAAACCGCAAAAAAAGTGATTACTCTTTACTAAAGAACTAATTAAACTCGAGTCCAACATCAACATCAACCTTAACAACCTATTTTGTTAACCTATTTATTCATCGAACAAGGCAAACGCACATTTTGTTGTATTGCTGTGTACATACATGTGTGTGTGTGTGTGTGTATATATGTATGTGTATCTGCGTACACGTGCAATAAGCTAGATGGTTAAAGGGGAAAGAAGGTTAGCCGGTAGCCTCAAAAGGCAAACATTGTCACTAAAATAGTGTGGTGGCAACAAAATGAAACACACCGTACGACACAAGTCACTACATTGGTAATCATTTTGGTGCGTTGACATGTTAACTTCATTTACTTATTTTAATACAAGTTTAGTTAAGGAAAAAAGTTCCTATACACATACATACATACGTAAACCGAATGATATAAACAATTTCCCCGATACGTGTGTGTGTGTGTGTGTGTGTGTGTGTTCGATGTGGGTTTATACTCATTAAGAAACTTCCTTTATTTATATTCCTACATACACACGTGCAGCATCATACGGTTGTGTGTATGTGTATACGTAAAGCAGCATTTAATTGATATGCTCCAATAAATCTTTATTGCTGCTCTCTCCCTCTCTCTCTCTCTCTCTCTCTCTCTCTCTCTCTCTATCTCTCTATCTCTCGCTCTCTTACACTCCTGATAACGTTATTATAGCCAATGTTGGTGTTATTGTTTTCGTTGTTGTATACATATTTGACATTCCACAAGTAAATCAACATAATCTAAAGCTAATTGTAAACAGTGTAAAGATCTAACAATAGTTTTACTACTACCACATACATATGTATTCGTGTGTGTTTATGTAAACGTGTTAGTTTTTCTAAAATGTAAATTTATCCCCTAAGGTGGTTTGCTGCTACACCTACCTGTGATTTCACAGTAGAACACGGCAACAGCACTTTGAAGATTTACTTTAGGCAAGTGCTAAGTTCTTAATTAACGTCTGATTAATAGGCATATATATATATATATATATATATATACATGTATATATACAGCAATATTGGATAATATTAAATAACGCTAAAGTTTTGCGAGCACAAAATGAAATTAAAGGCAAATGTTCACCGTTTACGCTATTCATAATTATGTCAAAGGTACCAATAAAGGGGG
>KK502480.1:938610-974989 GCA_000688735.1 Glossina austeni | reverse complement strand
AATACATGCGACATACGGTAAATTTGGTAATACATTCCACAACTTCAAAAAATCATGTAAGATAAAAAAGCTCTATATATTTGTTCAGAAATCCGTGTAAAAAAAGCAATAATCTCATCTTTATATAGTCCATAAGTACACACAACAGGCAAAAATTTAAATTGAAGTTAGGAATAAAAAGCATTTTCGTAACTATTTAACTGCTGCTCTGCACGTTTATTACGAACTGCACCAAAAATGCTATCATCGGTAGGTATGTCGGGTATGTCGAACGCAACTGTCGGGTTTGATTCAAATCAAGAAGGGCCAAGTAGCAGTAGAGCAGTAACAGTAACAGATGTGTGGGCATAATTTGACCGACTTCTGATCACAGTGCTCCCTCAATCGTATTGCTTGTTGATGTATACATGAGTTTTTTCTTCTTCTTCTTCTTCTTCTTCTGGGATACTGTCAAAATGAGATTTAAAAAAAGAAAAGAAACAAAAACTCGTGTAAAAAAAAAAACGTATTTGCTCTTATTGGCGAAATATGTTGTTTCAAAATTGTCTAAGAAAAGACCCAGTAAAAAAAAGGTTCACTTCTTAGGCTTCTTAGATAGAGTGTGAAGTGGCGGACAAACGCAGACCTTTTGATTACCATTTCATGGCCTACGTTTAATGGTTGCAATAAGTATTTATTTGGGAAATCCTAGGAAATGGGAAGGTAGTCACCCCTTGGTTTAGCTGAGGCGTAGCATTGCGCGAACTTGTTGTTAGTTATAGAAACATTGTAGAAATTAGGAGGGAGACCCGAATTTATTCGAATTTAAAAAAGGGAATGAATAAGGAAAAGGAACTCCTGTGCTTGTACATTGAAATATTGAAAGAAATGTTAAAGAGTATGCAGGAAACCGCAAATTGCAATTGTTGCAAGGAAGATAAGCTCAATAAAAGATGGAAAATGTTGCTTATGTGAAGATTGGAATTCGCAATTTCTGAAGTTCTTGTGAACGATAATACTTCGAACACCAAAAGCTTACGTTACACCAAAAGCTTACGTTACACCAAACCCACAGACGAACTAATCCCAGGCGTTGGCTCATAACATTCACAATCGAGGTCTGTGCAGTTCTAACAATATTTGTCTTTCTGGGCGACCGCTTCTTGGTAAGTTACGTACCTGCAAAAGAATTATTACCTGCGAGGTTAGAAAAGTTCTAATACACTACGAAATCATTTCGATGTGTTCCAGGTGACATAAATTCATTAAGTAAGAGAGTCTTCTTATAGCTTCTGATACCGTCTACAGTCAACCAACATTTTGTTGTAAATTTCTTTGGTCTTTATGAGTCTGCATTATTATGTTTTTGTTGTAGTATTCAAATTTCGATAAAAATAAATCAAAATGCAATCCTTAATGTGTGTAAAAGGGTGTTCACGTTCGAGTAAAAAGGTAATCTTAGCTCTAGACTGTTAGTAAACTTGGCCAATTAAATCTTGTACTCAAAGAAGAGAACTAAAAAGCTTCTTATCTGATTTTAGTCCTGTTAGCTGCTTTAAAGCTTTAAGCATCCTTGCACTGTACGTCCTTAACAACAACATCATGCTTATCATACTTTATTTGCTCACGATAAGAAAACATATTATCTGTGATTTCCTACAAACGAGTTCAACGTAAACACGAATCACTTTGTCTTGATTTTGCGAAATTTTCCTGTCAAGCCTTCTAGTACTTCTTTTACATACGTTCTGCTGACATAAAGCGCAGGCAAATTTCATGGTAGTGTACTTCAATTTTTATGTTCCTCGAATTCAATTCTATTCGAAAAGTTGAACTTTGAGTTTTTGTTGTACTCTGCTTCTTGAGTTAATCGCAATTAAGTCAAACAGTAAATGAAGTGCAAATTACTTTTAAATTTGCAAAATCGTTTTTGCCTAATGAGTTTGTCGGCACACTTCTACTTGGATTAGTTCATCTTTAGTATTTTTATCTTTCACATTACAATCACTGATAAGAAAGGAGGTGACATTTCGAATGGAAAATATAAATGAATGTATTGTAAAACAATAAAATAAAGAAAAATGAATGGAACAAAACATTGTCCTCAGGTACAGTCTCTGCGAATGTGCCCAAAATGCGGAAGCACTCAAGGTGGACACGTATGTTACTACGCCGATCAATACGGATGCGTCACTTAACCACAGCGATGAATGTGGTGGGAAAGCGGATTAGATTAAGAGGTTTTTATACATACGAAGGCGTTCAAGAAGCACACTAAAGCAACTTTCTTACATTTTAGCACATCTGCCTGAATGGCAGAGTAGGCAAAGAGTCTCGGCTAACAACTCAATGATCGCTTGTTCAAATCTCAAGTGCGGTAGAGTTTTCGAAATAGACGATAGCCTGAGATGCTAGTGCTTTGAGGCCTTAGTCGTAGAACTTATTCTCTGGCAATTTAGCCATTAATTTAAATAATAATAATAATAACATTCTGGACATAGCATATATAATGCATGTTCATACCGGAGATATCGTGTTTATACTATGCCTCCCCCCTTTAAATTAACGATTATCTCCGCTCTGTTCTTTTATTGAACTTAAGTTGCTTTGGAGCATTCATGAAGTCTCGTTTCTCACTTGGCTTCACTTACACCGTTCTAGTGGAAGCATCTTTTAAGAAATCGGCATTCTTTGTCGTCCTCTCATGGCATAGCTTCCGCGACGGCCGTGAAATTTAAACGCTGCGTAGCTGATAGATAGATGAGGTGCATCAATTCGTACACCTCGATCGGTGACTATGCTTCCTAGTGAACTCTCTTAGATATAATGTGATTGCAACCTTATTGTAGCATTGTGATCGTCAGTAGTCATAAAGGAAAAGCAGTGTGTTTTTTTGTAGTAGACTTTCAGGCTTTATATCACCTCTCGCCTCTTTTTCAAACTATGATTTACTCATGCCCAGATAATGCTCCAAGTAAACTCCTCGAACTGATCGTGTAACTCAAATGCGTAGTTTCACTAATTACTGCAGAACACGTCGTTCATACTGCAGTACAAGCGAACAAATGTATATACACATAACTGAAAAACTAGGCCGTTGGGTCGCACCGCACTTCGCGGGCAAATAATTAACAGAATTTTTTGCGTTAAGTGAAAAGCAAAAAAGTTTGCCCCACCGTCTCCCGATAAAAACGGGAATCTTCTTTACTATGAAGGGTGTGGAAGCAGACAGGCGTCATAAGGCCAGTTGATATCCCACTCAAATTATTGCCATCAAAAAAGCCGATGGCAATTAGAGAATATGTTCAGTCTTTTTGTTGCGTTTAAATGAAGCGATTAAAGCTTCGTTAATTCCCCCCTCAAATAAGATTGAGGTAAGCACTAGCACGAGGTAGGGTACTTTTTGAAATTGATCTTGAGCAAGCTTATCTACACATTGAAAAGGAAACATCGATGTCAGATTGCGTCAGCATTGTAGTTGACGTTGTTCGTAGAATCGTTCGTTATATCTCACGCGATGTTTATTTGCAAGGTGATGGCATAACCATTCATGCATTCATTCATTTATGTAAAGATATCTATTTTCGGCATAAGTTAGTATCTTTGTGAGCTTCTTTCACCCTATTGCTGTTGTTGTTATTTGAAATGTGCTTTTGCACCTTCTTTCACCTTATTGCTGTTGTTGGCATTTGAAATGTGCTTTTGCGCCTTGATTAGCCGCACAATAGATTTCCTTATAGCCAACTTGTTTGGAATAACTGCAGTCGTTATGATTGTATGGCCATTTTCGCACAAAATACATATAACCACACGGTGGCTTACTTTGGCTTACGTTAGTGAAGATAATTGTTGCTGGTGTTGTTGATTTTGTTCATAACGTTTATTACTGTTAATTGTTTCTATCGTTGAATGATTTTCTTTTATCGATTGTGTATCATGTTTAAGATTTGAGAAACATTCTCAATCTGCTGCCATGGTTTGCAATGAGACGGTCCATCTGCTCTGTGGCCCCTTATTTTTGTGCTTAACCTAAAAGGGCGAAAATTTTCGAAATATTTTGACGAAATCTTTTGCACTCACATGTTTTTGCCAAAGTGCGGAGTTCGATTGAAAGTTGATCGGATGGAATAATTTTTGTCGATTACTACTCATTGGAACTTTTAATATATTTTTTGACAAACATTAACGAAAAGCAGAATTTGGCATTTTGAGTGAATGTGCAAAATTTTCGTCCGATGGCGCCATTTTCCATACCCAGTTCGGTACACGCGTTTATATAGCAACAATGTCAAATTTTTAGCTTTTCCAAGTGTGAAGATCCATAAGAAAAAACACTCCTTGTACGAGTAAAAGGCTGAATTTTTCAATACTTGTGCAAATAAATTGCTGCTGTTTGTTGACAAAATTCAAGTGCATTTAAAATATGCTTTTTAAAAAGTTATGGCTTTTTGTCATATGTCGGGTAGCTTATGGATGTCCTTACGGAACTTACGGGTTTGGAGAAAAAACTGCTGATCTGTTAAATATGACTGCATCGACTTGAATAAGCGGCGTGCGGTAAAACTTCCGAAGTTGAAAATAATTTCCTGGATTGCTTTTCCTAGAGACGTACGGACGTATGCAAATTTTCTGGTATTTTTGCGAAATTTCAATTATGTTTTGCGAAACAAACAATTTTAGCGGGAAGAATTTATTTGTACACCTAACAATATTTTTGGAATAGTGATTTGACCTGGACGAAATTGCTCTATTTTTTCAACCCTTTCCAAAAAAACAAATTTTCCTTATTATTATTTTATTTGTATTTATATAATAATATATTAGATTTATTTTTATATTTTTTATTGCTGTTAGCAAAGAGTTTCCTGTTTTCTGAAAAAACATTTCATTCTTCTCATGCGGTAACCTTTCACTCATTGGAAAGTTCATTTTCTTCTTTCATTTTTTTTCGCCGTCTCACTTCGGAAACTAATTTAGAAATTTGTTGCTATAAATGAAAAGTTTTTCCTTTGATTAATTGCTTTAACTCCTGACGTTCGAATGATGAAAATATTATTTATGTAATTTGTATGGAGTTTGACAACCAAATTGTATTGCTCTTAAGTACACATGCACAAAATGTTGCTATGCTGTGCATTTTAATGTTCTGTTTGTTTTGTGTGATATACATTTCCGCTCTAATGAATTGAAAACAAATGTGAAAAACCTTGAATTTAAATTAAAAACAAAGTACAAGTATTTACTCAATTTCTCTTTGTACTACTTTTGTTCTTCAATTTCCTTTTATGTTGTTACTAATCGTAACGATTCTAGTCTGTTTAAGAGTTAAGTATACATTGATATGTATATGGATGTGTACTTCTGGTCCCATTTAGTACGCCAGTGTGTCACACATAAAAATCTAAAAAGCTTAATACGTTTGGTTGGAAGCTCTATATATTTGCACAATGTTAACTAAACAATAATAATAAACACAGTGACCAGAATTCATATGTTAATTACAAGTAGTTACGGCGTCATTGTGATGAGTTGATTTTCTATGGCTGCTCTGCGATTTATCTTTACAATTGCGTATGTACGTACACATGTGTGCTTTTCAATGCATAAGGAAATGGCCATAATGAACGGAAAGTTGTGTACACCAAAGACGTTGTTAATATAAATTTGATATCAATTATAAATAATTAAATCATCGTTACCAGAACACCTGACAGTTACTCTATTATATATATATATACATGTATGTATTGGGATGAAAATAAAAAATTGCTTATTATGCTTGCTCGTAGACAGTGTAGAAATTTCTTTATAGTATGTCTGCTGGTCTCATGACTTGTTTCTGCTGACTTTCAATGCCCATCTTTGGGCGAAATTGATTACATAAAAAATTGATTTTAATTAAGCATGAAAGGCAAAATGAAAAATTTTCATTACATTTTACTTACTTAATGTTGCATAGAAGAGCATCCTTCGCGTAATTCATGTCATTGATTATATAATGTAACACAAGTGACTTAAAAAATTCAATATTTAATTGAAACATAATGAAAGTTGCAGTCAATCTAATGAAAAGGATGATGGATCGCATTTACAACCACACAATATGATTGCTCAAGAGATTGCATATCTATTTTGTAAAACAATTGAAAATAACTTAGTCGGTATTAGCTTAGTGGGACTGGATTGGTGCTGGTCTTTCTTGTGGTTGAAAGTAATAAGAGTATATACTGTCGATAACTAGCAGAGCTGAAAGAAAATAACTACGGGAAAGCATTGAAGAATTCGCCAATTTGTGAGAAGATTTGATTTTATCACGACGATGCACCTTCGGCTATCGGTAGTTTGCTGGATAGTATTGTTTGGCTGTCCAACGCAACTCTGACGTATTGTCATTAGCTTAAGCCTTAAGGTATTCTTATCGGTTTTTAAAATCAAAAAGACATTCGATGGTGACCTGCAATCGTAATTGCCCGCGACAGCAATTCATGAAATAAAGAGGAAGATGATTAAAGTTTAATGTGTAGATTAAGAAAAATTAATTGCTTATAGTTCTTATTTTGCCAAATAGAAACCAAACAGGGAAAATGATTTATTTGGCTCAAGCAAGTTTTTTTAACGCTGACCATTAACTTATATGTACCTTATTGCATTTTTCTGACGCATGCAAAATATCGCATAATTTACTTTGTATATCGTATTGCATATCGTTTGCAATTTATTACATGTTAGCAGCACTTCATACCTAATCGAGCAAATTAAACGGAAAGTGCGTCTACGTATGATAAATAGTAGTAAATAGTAGTAGCATGACAGAGAAAAGTTTTATTCACATGATATATTAAGCGTATTATTTATTCGCATTTTAATATAAGAGATATTTTAAGAAGTATTGTTACCGGGTATGTAAAACTGAAACCACAATTGGCTCATAGATGGCTCCATACATACAGTTACTATCAAACCAGTGTCATCGGTGCCATTTTCCCTTGTTGGCGTTTGACTAAGATTTTCAATTTAGAATAAAGCATTCAATAGCATAGCTTGTGATAACGTTAAAACGTCGAGTTCTATGCCGAAAAAAAATTTTTTTCTCAAACGATACAAAAGTAATTAGCACATCGCAAAACCGAATCGCTATAGTAAGAAGACGATAAACTCTTTCTGTGTTTGGTGAGGGCAGAATATCTATAATCTGTTCGTTAATGTCGCTATTGAAGCTATTATTAATAAATATTTTTAACAACAATTAATCGATTTGAAAGTTCCACTGTTCAAGAAACTGTCGGAGTATCAAGAAAAGCAACACAAGTCACTTTTCGATACGTCATCCTTCCATCCACCACTATGGCAAAAATTTTAACTGTAAGCCAGCAATTATACAATTTTGAGGACACAACTTAGGAAAGATGAGAAACTTATGGGTTTTTAGTAATTAAGAGCCCATCAGTCTGCTTCTCGAAATTGACATAACACGGATGGTAAAGAAAGACGTTATAGGTATAGTTGTTTTTCACCTTATAATGTTGATTGCAATAGATAGGCAAACCTAATTAAAACGGTTCCGCTGAGCGAGAGTGTATATAATTCACAACATAGTAGTGTGCAAGAGTCTTTATGCTTTTGAGTATTTTGTTGAGTTTTTCACTCAACCTCATCGAAGTGATAAAAACAAAAGCAGGTATTTTTCTTTTTGTAAACAATGTTTTGAGCTCATAGCCTTTATTTCAAGGAACTGTTGTAAAGACAATAATGTCTATATCGATTCCTCTATAAGCGGTAATTAAAGATATACATATGCCGCTTTAGTTCGTTTTTACACGATGCATATTTTACACAATGCCTCTTACATGGCTTACATATCTTTGTCAGTTGTTTTTGTTTGAAAGTTTTTTCCTTATCAACTTCAGCATTGAGAACGGCATTAAGTTTAGTCAAATTGAAAAATAAAAGCATTTTTCTAAAAGTTATATAACAAACAATAGCGCTTGAATGGAAGTGTATTAAGTTTCATAATATATTTCTTTTAACATCCTTGACTTCAATTTCGCTGAAATAGAATAACAACAAATGCAGCTAAGGCGGCATTCGCACTTATACGTTACACAAAGCAAATAAATTTTTTATATTTAATTATTGTGTGTATTTAATATTTAACTCGAAAAGAATAGTCGGTAGATTAAAGCCAATTCATTCCAATCGGTCAACCTTCGCTTATTTGTTTTACGTTTTTGTTTTTCTACAGCTTTCATAATTGGCTTGACATAGAAATTATTTTCAACATATGCACGTACGCCTTGACAAACATGCATTTGTTATATGGAGAACATGTACCGCATGTTTTAATTTACAATTTATGTCAATTGAAGCGTATTTTGCGTTGCAGGGATACGAATACAATAAAAATTCTTTACATTTTCACAACTGAATGATTAGTATTCCGGTCTCAAATATTCAAAGCGCAGGATTAACTTGCCGGAGTGCCAATTTATATATGAAAATAGATGATATATTGAATTTTGTACTAATTAAGTTCACGTCATATAAATCAATTGTTAATTAACATTTTTCTATTTGCCATGAAAGTAACAATAATGTTAGTTGAATAAATTATATTATTATTTGAATTTCGTCGCCGCGCCGCGTGCGTGACCATAAATGATATTTATGTGTATATTTGTATAATAATTAAATAAATAGTAAACACTTTAGCTCTACTTACGTTTCATTAATTATGTTCGAATTCACGTACAAGCAAAGAGAGAGAGAGAGAGAGAAAGAGAGGATGAAGTATTTAATTGAAAGCTATCGCACTATATTGACTATTCAATTATAAAACAAACAATAGATTAAAAGTAGTTTACTTAAAAGTTTAAATGAACTCATCGATGTAAGTTGAAATTTGTTTCCCTTACACAGAACAGCGGTAACTCGCGACTATCGGTTGTGTTATCAATCCGCTTTAATATTTTGCGGCGTACTTCACCAAATGGATAAATGAAAATGTCTTGCACTCTCATTTCAGCTAAAGCGATACTCAGTAACATATTTTGAAAATTTCAATACTTTTCCAAGTCAACACGAGTCAGCACGAGTTCAGCGAAATAAGAAGTGAGTGATACTTAAACTAATTGTGTGTAGTTATTAGAAACAAATTTTGAAAGCATTTTCGCGTTGGAATATCTATTTGCTAAGGCCGATTTTCTTTTTATATTGACCTTGTATATGTGAATTACTTATATACATACATATATTGCAAAAGATCAATTATCTTCCCCCAATTCGAGGCAAGATATCTTCTGCAAGGATGCTAGGACATGTTAGTATAAGTTAGATATAGAAGCTAGCGTTAAGCTAAGATCGAGAGGATATAACGGGCGACGAGATTGTGGCAATCTCGGCCGAAGCAGTTGATTTTTTGGCTAAGAGCTGGCAAGTTTGGTCGCGCTGACCTTCTAAAGAAAGTTAACCGAGCGACTTTCCGTTTTACGTCTCACCTTTCCGCTTGAGCGGGCAGACGGCACGGCTAGACATTTTTGTCGTAGAGTTTCTTACTCAATGGTTTCCAGATATAACATACGAGTCAATGTGAACAAAGCCGAGTTAAGTCAAGAATACTGAAGTAAAACCTAAGGCAGCGCAAATAAGGTGAAGTTTAAGTTCGTTCTCGTCTACGAAAGTAAAATCTATATGAAAGCTATTAAAAGCAATTCAAAATGAAGTCTACAAGAACAAAAGAGTCACATTGCACTTGAACCCACGATGGTGAAATCCAGGCTAACGCTAACAGAGTCGAGGCAAAATGCAACCTATATTAAAGATCCTATACTACCTAAGAGTAGCTGAGTACGTAAGAAAAGCGGCTATCAAGTCGATATTCGGGGATTCAATTCTCAGTGCGGCACAGTTTGCTGCAGTCATAGCTATAGTGAGTGTTCAGTCGGTAAAGGCATAACACGTGCCGATTGGCCCACTACCGAGACCCACTAGGCTGCGGCCGCCTCCCCAGATGTTTCCCTTTCCTCGTATCTTCTTCTTTCTGGCCGTCAACGGTTTACACGAACCAACAAAACAAACAATTAAAATAAAAAAAAGGCATAAATAAATTAAATCTACTATCCTTTATCCTTCGTCCTTATACAGTCCGTAATCCTTTCTTAAATATTGCGTAATTGTAAGACATTTCCAACGCACCGTCTTCACGATGCCTTTCGGTCAAAGCAGAAGGGTATTTGCCAAAATGGTCATAACCAATACAAATTGCTTTTGTGGGAGATATATTGAGTAGGCAGATGAATAAGGCCGCGGCTATGAAAAACTCATCACAATACATATCATCATCATCATCATCATCACAATACATATGTATTTCCGTTGTTGTATCACGATAAATATTGTTTGTAATTTTTACGACATCGAATAAATTCTCGTAAAAGGTACTGTAAGGCCCTCTGTGTGTATAAATATAAAACATGTACACCTTATTATTACATTATAACTTGTACACGTCATATGGTTTGCGACACTAAATACGTTTAAATGAAAACAGCACTTGCTAAATTTGCTATGAAGAAAAGCAGAGCAAAGTCTACTGATCTAATTCCTATATTTTTTTCATTCCAAGTTTCTTTTATACGTAATTATAGGCTCCCTATCTAAAAATAGTTGTATATCAATATCTGAGATAGGCAAGCGACGAAGCACTTCTAGTGCTGACGAGTCGAGCCGGAGAGTGTCTCAGCTTCATATCGTAGTCAAACCATCTCTAGATGTCCCCTTCATATATTTACGCGATTATCTGGACAAATTCATTGCTCGTGTTGTTGAAAGAAACTTAAAGTTTACTTCAATGACTCATAGTTCATGTATTAAATCATTTGTGATATTGTGAGTGCCGTAACTAATTTAATATTTCTTTGAATATTTACTAAACGCATAAAATGGAATTGATGGTAAGTAGTGGGTATAAAATATGAATATTAAATGCAAATCAAACCACATTGCAATGGTATGAGTAATAAATAAAATTAACAGCGTACCATACCATACTATACCGTACCATACCATACCTTACCGCCAAGTAAATGCAAATGTGATGGTCATACTTCCACACCGCATTCTATCAGTCGCAATTTTAATGCTGAAGATTTTTTACTTGGTTTATTTATTTTTTAATATGCAACAATTTTTATGACTTTAATGTTTAAAATTTTTTTTAATTGAAATCACTTGCGTAGCAAAATGGGGAACGAAGAAAGACTTGGTGTTTTCAAGAAGTGTAAGTTTAAGGGGGGTAAGAAAGCACACGTTCGCATAAATCGACGCACACACACAAATATATACATACATATATTATATTATAGATTCATATTATATACACATATATGTAAAGAAGTGCGTATGACGTTCTAGTTTATACTTGTTTTTCATTTTTTTTTTTTTTTATATAATTCCACAACAATAACGTGAGTATATAGTATAACTGCTAGGCATGGAGTGCAGAAAGTTGCGGTGTAAGAAAATAACGGAAGCTATGAGATGCTAAAACATCAAAAGGAAGTGAAATGGAAACCTATTCAGAAAGGTTCAGAAATGCGGTAAATAAATGAATATAATGAAGAAAATGCGAAAGTTTTCAAGAAAAGGGAAAGAAAGAACAGAAAACATAAAACGACAAACACACGCCGGTGTGACAGGTAGAAACTGGTATCGTATATAAACGCACATAAATCCATTTTTTTAACTCACAATTTATGCCTTGATAACAAGACGCTATTTTAAAAACAATAGTGGCGTACACTCACTCGCGCATTCTTAAGAATATAGATGGTAGGTGTAATTGTGTCACAGATATTTTCTGCCATGATGCGGTAACTTGTACGAACCGCCCTCGTTTTCTTTATGGCCTAAAAAAAGCAAAAAAAAAAAAAAAAAAAAAAAAAAAAAAAAAAAGAGTGTAATTTATAGCAAGCAAACATACATAGGCACAAACGTTAGCTTTTTTCGGTTCTTACGTACACCATCAAGTTATACTACTTTTGTCGTTCTTACATGCATTGTCGGTGTGCACCACTCCTCTGCTTTTATTTCAACACTTAAAAGCACCACAAGATTCATCTAAGCAGATATTGAAGAGTATATGTAAGCAATTTATGCTCAAAGATTCTAATTATTCAGCTCAACGGATAAATACGTGACGTTTCTTTGGGAAATTCTTGGATACTCCAGTTAGCTCTTAACAAATTTCTTGTGAAAATGCACAAGTTCACGACTGGGTTAGCGGGTGTTTTGCATATTGTGCTAATTTCATGGGTAAATTTTGTGAATTTTCACGGTCGGAGAAATGGCTCGTAAGAAGCTGAAGCTTCTGAGAAGTATTCCTTGATTTATTGGGGAAAATGGGAGAGGAAAATAAAACAGCAATTTTTAAGCTTCAAATCATAGGCCGGAAACCGTATTCTAGTGAGAAGGTTATATCATCTTAGACAAGACCTTAAGACAAGACTTATGCTATCAGATATCTTTAATGATGATTTTAAGAGGACTTGAAACGTAGGAAGCCCAAAATTCGCTCTACGATCAAAAGATTATTTTTGCCTTTTAATCCTTCATTTCATACAAGTCTGTATACGAATGTGCCTTTTTCCCAACAAAAGATTTTGTTTATCTAACCTAAAAAAAAAAAAAAAAAAATTACGTCTGCCTTTGCTTCCTCAATGAAGCTTCGTTTTTTGCTTTGTTTTGTTATTTTTTTTTTTTTCGTATTTTCTTCTTCAGACGATATTTCTAAAAATACGTATTTAGTACGTGAGCCATGCAATTGGTTTATTACCTTGGATAATAAATGATATTTTCTTTTGTATTATAAAACCTTCAGAAAAAGAGTCTCTTTGTTCCGTATTTTTCTTCTTTTTTTTTTATCTCGACGAATTTCCTTTTTTGGTGCTTTAACACCAATTGAAATTGTTTGTCGATTGCACAGCTTGCACCAGCTTCGATATTCAAAATGTGTAATGTGTGCATAATTGCACAACTCTTGCTAAGTTTAATAATTTATCATATATTGGCTTTCGCGGCCGTAAATTCGCTTTTTAAAATTGAAAAATTTCAACGGTTGTGGTGCGGAAAAGCTAAAAAAATATTTTTTCATTTTTTCTTTTGTAAGTTAACTGTTCGTTCGTTCAATATTTTTGATATCTGTCAACGAGAGGTAGAAAGGATATTAGACCGAAAGGAAGGAAATTTATTATTAAATTCCTTGTAAAAGCGATTCCTTCGTTTTAATTGGTCGTATAGCTGTCACACGAGTTCATTTAGATTTTCCGAATTCCCCACGCTGACCCCGCGAAAGAGTTCAAGGAGAGTCCAAAAAAGGCCTAGAACAGTTGGACATAAACTTGCGAAAAAACGAAAGCTTCAAAATAGTTTATAATCGTTGTTGTACGAACAACACACGCAAATGAATTCAAATAACAATTTTTATAGCCACCACGTTTACAGCATTCCGAAGGAAGTTTCAGAAACCTTCTAAGATATATAAATTCTTGATCAGCACTAAATTCGGAATCAATCGAGGTGCCGCAGTCCATGCGTCTGTCTCTTTGTGTATTTGTCGATTGTAAACACATTCCGGGTCGCAAAATTTAAGACATCGACTTGAATTTCGGTAAAAAATATTGAAATTGCTTGTGCACAGGCTAGCCTTGAAAAGGGGCCAACTCGTTCAAAAACATAAGGCCAACCTAAATTGCGGTCGCTTCCGCTTTCAAAAGCAAAAAAACAAGAACATTATATTCGGCTGAGACCGAATTTTTTATACTCATCATCTTTATCCCGGGAAAGACAAGAAAAACAAACGAAAAAATTAAATTTTCATGCTCTGTAATATTAGATGGGTATGGCTGATTATTTCCACCACACGTGAACATCTTTATCCCTATTGTAGTTTGTGATAAGTGAATAAAATCTTTAGAAAACAGAGCTGTTCTTAGCTTATGCTGCACTGCAAGCGCGTCCTTTGACTGATTAAGATTTTCAACATAAATCGTTTCCAACGTTTTTGACAAACTTGAAAACGATCGCTTCATTTTCGCGATCAGAAACATGTTTACAACAAATATTGCATAGATGCTTATCAATATCTATTTTGTCCCCTAAATGTAACACACTTTTGTGTCAAAGGGTTTTTCAATCCTTGAAGCCCTTCTGTTATTCCCTTTTTCGTATGGCCTTCACTTTTTTCGGCCATACGGTCTTTAAGTTCTTGATCGTGGCAACACTCCACCGGTTCATTGGTATTTTCAGTTTTTAAAAACATGAAAAAGTGGCAGAGGACCAAATCCGGTGAATATCCGGTGGCTGAGCCATGATTATGGTGTTGTTTTTGCTGAAAAAATTATGAACAAGCAATGACGTGTGAGCTTGTGCATTATCGCGGTGCAATATTCATGACTGGTTGTTCCACAGACCATGCGAAAAATGTGCACGGCATTAGGCAATCGATGCATCGACATTCTCAGCAACTGCGTTCTCCATAACAATTTTGTTCCCAAATCCAGTTAATGCTAACTAATTGATTTTCGTAAGTAATAAATTCCTGGGGTGCATATTCGTAGCGCGTCATGGAGGTGCCGGCCGACGAAAAAGATTAGCAGGACAATAGACAGAGAAAAACCTAGGTGCACGTACGCGGCGCGTCATACAGCTGCCGGCCGAGGAAAACAATTAGCAGAAAAGCAGATTAACGGAAGTTAGGTGATCGTAACATGCTTGTAAAAATGTATATAAGTAGACTATTTGCGGAAGGCAGAGTGAGTGATACGAGAACATTTAGTCGTAAGAGAACATTCAAGTAAGGAATCATAATAGTTGTGTAGAGAAAAATTGTAAATAATCCCAGCCTTAAGAGTGGATTATAAATAAAGAAACTTAGAGTTAAAAGAATTCTGAAGTGCATTTCTCTTGGAAATAATATCCACGATCTAGCGATACGAACCGTATATTGGAAAAGCGGAAATTTGTAACAGTATTTTTCATGGTCTTTTTCTTGCTCAAAGTAGACTCGTCAAATGCCACAGTCAACCTTTTAAGTGAGTTGGAGCATTCAATTTTATTTTTCTTCTTTTAAACAAAAATCAATACAGATTTTTGAGATCAACTATTTTCGATAGCATCAAAATCGCCATGCACCCCAAAATACGTCTAACCTTTATATCTATCAAAGACAAACTAAAAATGCAAAATAGCTGATACGTTCAGCAGTTGGGAACACGTGTACAAGCATAACGAAAAAAAAAATTCGAAATTCGAATGTATGTAGTCCACGAAATTTGAAAGGTCATCGTTGTTTTGAACACATCTTGTATACACTTTTTACGATTTTGACAATGTGAATATGCCACCGGGTTCCGGGGTTAATGTACACCACTCACCTTCACGAACTTTCATTACTCATAAACGGTAAAAGTTAAAATCGACTTCTATTATATTCTATGGGCGTTGCTAAAGGGCCTATACAAAATATGCCACGCCTACCTAACATTATAGAGTATGGAAATTTCATTTTTTTTTTTTATTTTTAACTTTTCTAGTTCTTTTTAAAGTCATTTTGAATCGAACGAAAGTTTTTTATTTAACCTTTTTTTTCCATTATTAGCTGCATCACCCTTGAGATTGGGGCTTAAGCTATAATGTCCAGGTCAGAGAGTTCTTATACTATTACGCTTAGGGTGCCTTGTCAGCGTACTTGTAGCACGTACATCTTGCCATTCATCCTTCTTCATTGACTGCCAAGAGTTGAAATAGAAAATTCAATGAAGCGAGAGTAAGGCGATCCTAGGACTTATACGTGAGCGAAACCTATTGCTAAACCGATATCGTTAGACGACTACCAGCTTGCACAATCGTTGCCTATATTTACATATAAAACAAAATGTAATAATTGACAAGAAAACATACTGCGTCATGTATTTTATCTCGTAACTCGTTATTTATTTTCATTATTAGCCTTTTCTTGTTATTTGATATATTTTCTGTTTTCGAGACAAGTAAAAACATTATAGAAGGACATGGACTACCCTTAAATTCCCTACATAAATTGGCTTAACACAGTTATCCATGTAATGACTTTTCAGAGTACAGTGTTACAAGGAACGTACTTAAGAAATTGGGCCGGTCCGAATAATTTTCAGTAGTGTTCGTCCTAGAACCAAAACCAATACAACAAATTTCATCAAAATTGCTGTTGAACACAAGAACAAGAAGACCGCCAGACGGACCGACAACTTTGTAATCACTTTCCGAATCGAGAGACATGTTAAAGGATGAGTCCACCTTACGTACTTCTGGGCGTTGCATACATCCGCGCAAGCTTAATATACTCTTGTACCACAAGTGGTGTAGGGCATTCAAATCAAACTTTGAACTGAAAATTTTATTGTGGATTCACACTTCTTAGGGGCATTACAAAACCGGTTATTACCGTCAATCTAAAATTTGTTATTATTCCATTTGTGATGCATTGTAGACCACGAGCATTGCCTTCTTATTCTGTATGATACGGGATATATCGTAAATAGTATTAATAATAATAATAAAAAAAAATAATGATAATTGTCGTTCACATTTACTGTTATTTATTATATTTGGTCGAAATTTTTTTTTTTTCATTTTCTTTTTTATATATGAAAACCACTCGCCGATACCGCAATAAGTAATTTAAATATTAACACATATGATGTGCAGATGTACATATGTACAAAACCTCATTTAACACACTTGTTCGAACCAATAAAAATTGATAATGTCTTGTGGGCATTATTGCATTAGCGAGTGCATGTATGTGCATGTGCATGTGCATGTGCATGTGTGTATGCGCTTTTGTTTTTTTTTTTTTGTCCGTAATATATATTCACGCATGCAAATAAACATAGTCTCGTACGTATTTACTTACATTCAACATAAGCTCTGACGAGCAAATACAATTAAATATTCAACCATCAGATATCGTTTCATGTTCATTTCAATATAATTGTTGTTGCTTCCGTTACTGTTGCTAGTGTTATTGAACTTCATTTTGTCACATTTACGCCACACTTGTTAAAATTCACAATTAATTACTTCATCAGAAGATACATTTGGATGAATTAAACACTTTCCATCGTAATTACGATAGGCATAAATGAATTAATAAATTTTTACTAAAATTATTGCACATAATTTTTATACCCAGTTATCCCAGTTGCGGTGCAAAAGTATATTAAGTTTTTACGATCAATTCATAGTCGCTTCTTGAATTGATCTAAGCTTGTCTGTCCGCTTGTCCAACAGCCTACCTTACATTCATTTTCTGTTCAACCTACATGTCGCAAATTTTTTAGATGGTTTGATGAAAGGTGTCACACCGGCATATTTTGGCCCAACAACGAACGCTATTGAAAATGGTCCCGATCGGACCTCTCGTCCGACCACTTTCCATATAACACATCATTTTGATAAGTTTTCGTTATGTGAACAACTGCGGGGTGATCTAGGCGATCTAGGGTGATCTGATTCGTTTATAAGAGACCTGCCACAAACGTGGTTTATTAGATTTGTTGAACATGTGCGTACGAGTACGCATCAAAGGCCTCACTCTCTCAATTTACTTTTATTGACTTAAATAATGCCTTAAACCAGTGGTTTCCAACCTGTGGGGCAACAATACTGTTGCAAGGGGGGCATGTAGCTGTTTCCAGAACACCATTTTCAAATACAGACCACAAAAGTCAAATAGGTTTCAAAAAAATGAATCAGCAGTATACGTAATCCACAATCCTCGCCGCGGATTTCTGGTGTACAAATGCTAAAATATCCAATTCATATTCTTCTTCGAATCGAAATATCTCGCTTTCGCGTATTAATTATATATTGTATATATTTTGTAGCCCATTAAATAAATTATAATATTAGTTGAGTATTTATGAAATTTGATTTTTAGATAAATTAACGGCACGCAACAATTTGTTTTTGAAAGGGGGGCGCATTATTTTTTTTTTTTTTAAAGGGGGGCACCGGTACAAAAAGGTTGGAAACCACTGCCTTAAACCAACAAGAACGATATAAAAATATGATTGTATGAGTGGCAAGTTTTTAAAGGCTCCACGAATTTAATTTCCCGTACATAGTTGCACAGTGGTCTTACAGACACTTAAGTCCTGCAAACGATTTTTCTCGACGCACCATTTTATATTTTCTGAGCGGCATAACTACAATAATTTTTATTGTCTTTGTTACAGTTTTGAAATAATATTCGGTGGCGGAACATGTAGGGGATTCGCGATAAGTTAATTTAAATAACTTTTTCGGTCGAAAGTTGAACCGTTTCATTCAAAAGCTCAACAATTGCAAACAAGTCAGCGGTTTTGCGATCGTGCGCGCATTTATAGTAAGTGATTTTTCTCTTATTTTTATATTTAAGCTCACACTAGTTAAACTGTGTTTTGCAGAGGCTCTTCAATTGAAAATTCCTTATAGGAATGGCTTCCGTCTTGCTATTTATTATCATAATAAAAATAATAATAATAATAATGCAAATAATAATATTATATAAATAAACAATTAATGGCCATGGCCCGCCATTAAATAGCCTAAGCCCCCTCGCTTAATACAATTATTCATATAACGACTTTTCAAATTAACGCATTATATGAACAGTGGGCGAAAAGATAGTCCGACACTCAGCATTATCTATAGCGTTTGCCCTCGGGACAAAACACGTGGATGCAACAAATTTCACCAAAATATACACAAAGTTTGTGACTTGTACGCTGAAAACAAAAATGCATGGACAGACAATACACATATAGATGGACAGACAAGCCTAGATCAATTCAGTAAATGAATCCGAATGAAGATATCTCAAGTTCTTCAAGGTTAATATAACCTGTGTAAGAAGACCTCAAGCGTTAATAATTATTTGCCGCTTGAACGAATTTCTTTTCTTTTGCCAGGAATGATTAACGATAACGATGGACATAAATTTGTCGCTTTCGAAGTCCAATCAGAGTCTAAACCCTCTTTCATATATTCGACGCAAGGGCAGTGAGGTGGCCTGCGACTCTTACATCAAACTTCCTTCGATGCATGCAATTGACGGAAAACGCGCGTGCCATAGCCATTACTGTACATCTGAAAGCAGACACAAATCAAAAGGTCTATTACCCACAATTATAGCGTTGTTTGACCTCTTAAATTAATTGAGTTTTTCGCTAAAAACTCTTGCAGATGACGGCCTTATTGCCTGTTGTCTAAAAAACACTGAAAATGAAACGAGAAGAAGCTCCTGATTTTTTCAGTATTTTTGCATTTATACCGACTGAAGGGGATCATTGTCAAGTAATTGCTTCTGCAACATATGAAAAAATTTACCTTAAAACTTCAAACTTAAGATAAATTCTCTGCTCAATTAGATTTTTCATTGCGAAAATCAAATGCCACTCAACAGAATAATTAACAAAAGGAAAACTTTCTCCATTCTGAGCAACAGTTTGTGCTTACGGCAAAAAATTGTGGCCTTACTATATATAAAATGGTATGTGAAATACGGATAAGCAGCATTAATACAAAATTTTTCGTTACTTTGTTTAGACCTGCCATCGTATGGGCTTCAATTGGTAAGTCTTCTGCGTATCTAGGAGACATTAATTCTGCTATAACTGTTCGCAACTAGGCAAAATGTTTTTCTTATTCACCCTACGAACCAAATATCTTACGTTGAGAAACTGCGAGGATCAAAAATCGTTCCTCATATGATCTTTGATTCGCGTAGGGGATGTTAGAATAAGTTGGAATGCATTGGCGTTAAGTCGGGCTTTCATGAGATGTAAGCTGAGAATGTCCGATAACGGGTTTGAGATAACCTCAGATTGGGGTGTGGCAATCTTTGACGAGTTTCCGTTTGTTGTCTTGTCTCGCTTCTTGCATGGGCGGCCGAAACAATCAGACGCGTTGAAAAGGTCGTAGCCTAGCAATCGTGGAAAATAATCAAAGTTAACAAAGTCTAAGTAAAATTAAACTAAACGAAAATAACAAAGTCTGAGTAAAGTAACCTAAAGTCAAAACAAAAAAAAAGTAAATGAAGTGGTCATACGCCAAGGTCAAAATATCAACATACCTCACAATCGGACAAAAGGCGAAAGAAAACCAACAAACTAATGGTTGAGTAAGGACAGAAATCTCAAAGGAACAACCATAGTCTTTGCATATTCCAAAGCCGTTAACCCACTTCCAAACAAGGAAATCTCTGATGGAGGAACCCATGGCGGGCTAGAACCGGCCGTAGTCAACTTTCCGCAAAGCTTAGAGCAATTCTATGATTAGTATTCATGTTGAAATTGGTTAAGGGCGTGATTAGTTCACTGGCAGTACTAAAAAAGTCTAATCAGTGGAGACATATGGAGACGTGGACTCTGTAATCCATTGCTCGTTTTATGCAGCAACTTTAACAATGTGTATAATTTAATTTTATTGATGCTTTTCTAATGTTACCTTATATCGCAATCTCTATTTTTTGATCAACTGCCATGTGTACGGAGACTGCCTTATTATACACACCCAGGCCAGTTATAGGCAATTGTCAACGCTGGAGCAGTAAAAATGTATTTACGTGTGACATGCACACACATGACCTTTTTGTGTCTCCTCTACCTTTCCGTTTCGTTCATTTCCTTTTCATAGCCATCATGTTAATAAAGAAGACTTCAACATTTTGCATTTTAATTGTATCTGAGTGTCCCGACTTATAGACATTGAATTGCAGCTTATGAATGAATTCATTTATGAATTCGTGAATTCAACTCAATGCAGCCTCTTTTTAACAATTAATTAAATATATTGCATTAAAAATATGTAGCTCTTAATTAGCCATTAATTGATAAATACTTCAATAATATTAAGTTTCGTTTATTTTTGTTTTTTGATTTTGTCAATTTTTTCATAATTTTACCGTTCATCCCCGCGTAGCTCAATTTCTATATATTACTATGAACATGAACATGTAAAAACGCGGTATAAACGCAAGTGGCACACAGTGTTGTATTGAACATCCTACAAGGCCACGCTTAATGCAGTTACTCTTACCTACTGTTTCGCGTCGAAATGAATGAATGAAAGGCGTCGAAATCGGCGTTCAATTAATAGCGTTCGCCCTTGTTCTAAAACGGGTCTATGTACCAAAATTTCCCAAAAATTGTGGCTTGAACACAAGAAGACAAGACTAATGGATGGATGGATGGACATTTTGAATCGATCGCTTTAATAAAGGATGGATCTATCTCAAGTCTTTCTGGGCATTGCATATATCCCACTAGGGTTGTAGGATACAAAAAAAACTCAACTCATACTGAATTTATATAATAGATGTGTCACTTGTCTTAAAAATGGCAAAATATTCGTATAATTTGTTGGATAAAACAAAAAAAAAAAAAAAATTACAAAAACTACGATTCAAATCGATTATAACTTTTTTCTTGTTTGTGTATTCATTTGGGGCTAAGGAAAGAAGAAAAAAAAAGAAGAAAAAAGTTGTAACGTTTCTTTAAATGTTTAAATATTTTACTTTTAATTTTTCCTTTTTGTTTACACTAAAAACAAAAACATCTTAACATGGATAGATATTTACAAACATTTTCATAGCTGTTATGTGTTTAAAGGAAAAAATGTATGCAATTGGCTTAATGCCAATATTTATAGCTTTTAACAAGTAAGAGCGTCATGTTCATCTTCAGACGAAACTTTGGCACACATTTCCTCAAACCATTAATAAATAAAAGAGCTAAGGTACTGTACGATAGTTTGTTAGTTGATTGGGTATATTTTCGCACTTATATTTTATGTGGTCCTGTTAAATATTCGTAATGTCGACTATGTACAGTTCCAGCTGTTACTTCTCGTACTTTCAGAGGGATTACGAAGCGTAATGTCAAGCTTTTTCTTTGATTATAAAGTTTCATTTTCCTCCCTCAGTTATTGTGTGTCCAACGACAAATGTCTGCGAAATGGAAAATCGGGCAATCAAGTGAACAGACGTCGACAAATATATTGATGAGGAACATTTGCCCTGACGCCTGTATTGCGAACGTTGCAAACAGAAGGACAAATCTAGTGTATTTCTAAATTTTCTTTGATGGGAATAAAAGAGGATTGTCTGGCAATTTGCTAATACTCACTTGCTTACTATGGTCTTCGCACACTCGCAAACACACAATGTGAGAATGTATTTATACTGAGTGCTGTTTTGGCCAAAACTGAAATTCAAGAAATATAAGAAAAAGTCGCACCGTCTTCGATAAAAAAGCCATTTCAACAAAAAAAAAAAAAATAAATAATAACAAATAAATAAAATAAAAGAAATTCGTATAAAATCACTTGATCCATTAGCAAAGAGTTAAAGAAATGGTTAAATCGAAAGTGTCATTAGCTGTTGATCAACCCTATTTGCATAAACGATTATTTGTGCATATACATATATACATATTTAGTTTTTATCTCCTTCAGTTAAATGTAGCTGCAAAGAGCAGCATATATGTGTATACATAACGTATCAGCAGATAGCATAGGAAGTTGCATCAGGAAGTTGCTGCCCATATACTAAAATTGAAGTAGTTTTTTGAAAAAAACGTATGTTAAAGGAGAAGGATTAAAATCTGTGAATAGTCAATGCCTTGGGTGCATTTGAATTGCGGGCTTCAGGCAACGCGGTTTGTGATTTACATAATTTGTTAATTTGTTCACTTGTAGTGTAACCTGCTTACTGACGTACATGGTAGTTATGTATAAGTTGCTTCAAGTATGTCCACATACACGGAGTCCCGTCTTCTTGTTAAGCAAGGCCTTTAGTTCCTTCTATTTTACTTTCAATGTGAACCTTTTCGCAAGGTGTGACTCTTTCAACCAAGGTTAGTACGCAAGTGACTGCATTCCTATAGAAAGCAGTAGGACGCTTGATACATTCACGATATTTTTGCTCATAGAAATTGATTATTTTTGATGCCATTATGGATTCCAATATAATATCGATAGCACGTAATATCGAAAATACGTAATGCCTGAGCATTTACATTGAATTGAATTCAAGAGGAATCAGGATTTTCGGGGTTTAATTTTTTCGTAGTAAGGAGCCCTAAACGGACTTGCAATAATTTATCCGATTCTATCAGAATCATTTACGAAATCATTTATAATGGACGTCATTTGGACAGACATCTGTCTGATACCAAGTTATGATTTTTAAATAATACGATTTTTAAAAAACAGTTTACAAAAGTTCAAGTTGTTCATTCATTGCAAGGCACTCTTCAGGCGATCATGTTTTGAAATTGTTAAATAGACAGCAATCGTTAGAAGCCACATTTGAAAAACGCGATGGTGAGGGGACTGACTGATACTTCTATTCATGTAACCTTACCTATGCAATGCTCAATCAATAAGCCAATGGTGGCCAAGCATGGTGGAATGGTGCAAGAGGATTTTTTGTATCTTCAGGTGTGGGCTTTCATTCTTAACTCTAGTTCAGTAATCAATGAATATTTTATGCCATGTGCTCCCCTATGTTTGGGTCTTTCCCCATTTGATGCAACCACACGCCCTAGAATTCCATCCTTTTCATTTTTGATGCCATCCGCTTGTGAAGTGATTTATCAATAGAGCCATGACGATGAAAAACTGGGATAAATTCATTTTGCATATATCTGCGGTAGTTATACATAGGCGCGTTCAATCGGTTGTAAGTGAACATGGCAACCTTTTTAGTTTTTATATCCAAATTTTCCCGAAAAATTTTGAGCGCAGACTTCTATGAGACGTTGGCAGTCACAGCTAACTCAGTTACTTTTAATTTTAACTTCAACATCATACATAAATTTTCAGAGTCTGCCGTCGTAATCTCAATTAGGCAGCCTGAACAGTGTCATTATTTGTGCTTACACAACCACCCTAAATACAACTCGTACCCATTCTACCTCATGTGAACATTTCATCAGGCGGGTTAGTTTCGCTATAATGTTTATCGAATCTCTTTTAATTGCTTTGTTCTTAGCTTTCAAGCCACTTTCAAAATTTAACCGCAGTACGAAATTTACTTTATTTCATTATGGAAGACAATGCCAAAGTGGTTTGCTTTCTGCGGCTGTCAATCAAGTATTAACTTAGCCAACGTCATGAAATTTGACATGTGGTCAGCTTGAAGATTTTTTTACTTGACACTAAGCGCATTTACTTCTTCTGCAGGTTCTTCTTACCTTAGCTACCTAATTAACATCCTAGTGTCTTGCTCTAGTCACAGTTACTGAGCCAAATCGGGGCCGTAGTTTAGGAGTTAGAATTTATTAGAAGGTTTTGTTTACCGACTGATAATAATAATAATAACAAATAAATAAATAATAAAAAATTTAATAAATAAGAAATAAAAACAGTTCGTTATAAACTGAACGTCATTTTTCTTTCGTTGTGCCCCCTAACCAAAGGAGGCCTTCCTTCATACTTGACTTTCCATTTCCATGGATAGGATCCGTCAAGATTACGAATCGAGTTTGCATTTCACTCTAGGCGCTCATTTATCCACAATCTGTTGTTAAAATCCACACTGTCCCGCAAATTGTGATTGAAGATTGAGTTTTATCGCATATTTCCTTAATTAATGGTTAAGCGTCTTTCGCTTCCTTCCAGTTGGACATAATTTTTCTATTTATTTTCTTTTTATTGTTTTACAATTAGTTTATAAAATAAAAGTAAATTGAAATATGATTCCATCATAAGTTTAAAAAGTTATTCTTATTATTATTTTTAAAAATTTTCAAGGCTTTAATTAATATTCGTCATAGCAACATGGATATGTATGCACGTATAAGCATTAAATGCATAATAATATTGCAGTTTTTCATATTCAGAGACTTTGTTATTTATTGGTATACACAGAACTGATTGTCTCCCTGTCAGACAAAGGGGAAAAGCAATAACAAGCATATGATCACAGAATTCTCTCATCCCTCACACTTTATCTAGATTTAAAGTAATTGCTAGTGAAATGTAGCGCATTTGAGCGCATTATCTGTGCGAGGGATAAAGAATTAATGAAGACGAAAATAATTTCTTTATATTAATAGCGGTCGGTCTTCCATTTAGGCCGGTACGTAACGTGAAGTAAGTAACTTGACATCTACTCAGATGTCAGGATAAAGATTCCAAGCGGACGTGTAACTATTGCAAATAGAATAATAAATTTTGCGCCCCGTCATGCAAGTACTTCCGCAGTTTGTGAGAATGGAAATAGAAAAATAACAAATCAACTATAACTGCAGACAATAAAAGTTTTTTAACTTAACTTAATAGTGCACAAACACATAAGCATTGACAAGGACACAGTGTAAACAAGAAAAGATAAGAGTGCTACTGCTGTTAGAATTGCTCTTACCGCTGCTTGCGAGAGAATGAATAATACGTATACGTATACGTATATAAGCATCCACTGAAAATTGTGCAAAGCAAACAATTGAAATCGTTATGAAAATAATCAATCAATCTATGTCAAGAGATGAATACACGTACCTAGGAATATGAATATAAGGAGGAAAAATTAAAAATGAAGAAGCAAAAAAAAAAACAAACAAAGAAAAAAAGAAAATGAAAAATGAATTCTGTGTAATTGTTAATAAAAATTTTGATTATAAAACGGAAAACAGAGTGCAACACTGAAAGCAGACACCATGTATGAAAATAACTAAGAAAGACGTATTCATCCATAATGGATCGCGAAACTTAATGATAGTTATGATGGACTCGTCAGTTGACTGAACTTGAATTACAAAAGAGTTCGTTGCAACATGTAGAGGCATTATTCAGTTTGTTTATTTTATTGACTTCATGAGTTTGCTTTAAGTTTCCACCGTGATCTTGAGCCATTAATTTAGACCACATTTGCTATGATTCAGCTTTCTATCTATTCAGCTGAATGTTGCAAGACGGACCGACATTGCTATGATGAAAAGAATGTGCACCCGATCTACGATGTCTCTAAGGTCGACAACAAACTAAGTGTTACAAGCTGGATGACATAACTATCGTGAATTCTCTGATTGTAGGCATAAGAACAGCAAGATGCTAATAAAGGACTTCTTGTGCCAAGCATAAGAAATCATTGGAATTGCATTCGGAAAAAAAAAAAATTGAAATATCAATCAAAGATAAGTTATGCTCCAATTAGCTTAAGTGCCAATGAATTCAATTTCATACTTTACTTAACTTAAATGGATAAAGTTATTAAAAATTAATTTTATCTAAAAGGTTTTTAATAATTAATAGCACAGCAAACATATTTTTAGCACTTCAAAGAACTTTTCGCAGTAAAATTTATAGGGGGTAAAAAAAGAAGAATTCTTCTTCTTCTTCTTCTTCTTCTTCGTAAAATTTCTTTTCTTTTTCTTATTTCGTTCCTTTTTTTTGTTCGAATTTTATTTCTGTTACAAGCGATACCTCACATTTTACGCTCTAATTCAAGAACAAATACTATTAGTGATTGCTGCTGCGTGAATGCATGTGTGCGTGTGTGTGTGTGTGTCTGTGTATGTTCACAAGAACACACATAAAGGTTTCTCAATGGTCATCGATAATGGTTATTGGTGGCTGTAGAAACACATACATAAAATGTTTTAAAGCAATAGTCGTTGAGAACAACACTTGACGATGAAAAGAGTGTGCCCTCAATATTAGGTTAATCAATACGAATTTCATAATTTACGGCGCTACGGAGGTCAAGCTAAGCAGTTAAATATTTTATTCATTAACAGAGAAACATGCAAACTCTATTAACTATACCCTACACCACTTGTAGTGCAAGGGTGTATTAAGTTTCCGCGGATATATGCAATACCCAGAAGTACTTAAGATAGACTGACAATTTTTTGCTGCACCGATCGATCAAAATCGCTTTCTGAGTCGATCTAATTTTGTTTGCCCGGCTGTTGGCGTGTCTACCTGTTTGCTTTGTTTTCTTTTGTTCAACGTACACACACACAATGTTTAGATAAAATTTGGTGCACTGACATATTCTGGTCCAAGAACGAACGCTATTGAAAATGATTCGGTTTGGATCGTATTTTGGAACACTTGTCAGATAACGTCCCAGTTTCCAAAGTGGTTATATGAATAATAGCAGCGTGTTTAACGGTGCACCCTGAGCCACTAAAGTGTTTCTAGTCACTTTTGTATTCGATTAACTCCTACAAATAACTCTTATGTTTAATGGTGTTATGCGCAAAGTATATTAAGGAAAATAAAAAACGAAAGAAAAACAAAGAGAAGAAAGTTCATCTATAGACACCCAAGAGAAAACCGAAAGAAGAAAACATCCACACACCTAGCGCAATGGCACACCCGCACCCGGTATAAATCCGCGTTGGGAGCGCCCATATAAGCACCGCAAATACGCAAAGGCTTGGCAACCGTTGATTGTGAATGCATTCATTTCAGCTTGCGAATCATACGAAGGTTTAGGCAAGACATGCATTTTAAGGCGCGTTGATTTTGATTGGTTGAGTTAAGAGAGTCACATATTGAGATTAATCGCTTAGATTTTTGCAAATGACCCCGAACAGGTTAAAATCTACATTGGACGAGTTTTACAAAAATAACACTTCAAGAAGAAAGGTTAAGAACGTTGCAGTCTTCTTTTTTAATTCCTAGTAACGACGGCGAGTCGATGACACTGTTTATTAACTGAACCAACAGGAGCAAACCACTCAGGATGAAAGCTTCTTATTTAAAATGTAAGAAGGCTGTGCATAATAATATTGTTTAGGAAAATTCCGCGTTTTCATGTGAATAGAAGACTTGTCTTATGGAGATATGTACAGAGTAAATAAAAGATACTTCTTAGGCACATTTGTTTAAAGAAAATGCGCATAAAGATTTCTGTCCACGTTTGTATATTAGTGAACTAAGTATTCTAAAGGTTCTGAAAGCTCTTTGTACATTTTCAAACCGTAATGAACCCTCGAACGTTAATTAATTACCAACGTTTCGGTTTCAGAGGCGAGGTTGAGACGCCTCGCCCGTAGGCGGTTGTACAAGTTGACAGGCAACGCTCTTATATACATTTTCACGTCTATGTTTAGTACTTAGCTGAATTATGCGTTAATATATTAGGGGGACCCATAAGTAATAAATTATTTTCCATTCATAGATAAAATGTTTTTTTTGATATGACATTTTTAGCTTTTAATCGTTTATGTAATCACCGTCGTTTACGATGACTTGTTGCCATCGTTTCTGCAAAAGTTTAACCCCCCCTCTTGAAAAAGTGGGGTGGGCGTGACTTAAAATATAACTCAAGGTGCGTTCGGACATCGGATAAGAAATTAAAATTTTTATTTCGTAACGAATGCTCCAGTGACCTGAACAGATGGTAGTCCGACGGTGCAGAGGTATAGACGCTATGTTCCCTTTCTTAAGTTATCCTTGTTCTTACCTTTCAATCATGTTAGTATTCATATTCGTATTCATGTTCGCGTTCGCGTTCGCATTCGTGTTCGTATTTTTACTCAAGCCTTTTTTTTTACTCAGGCTGCTTGATATTAATTACAATTTCCACCACTAGTGACCAGAGTATGTTAAATTTGTGCAGATTTATGCAACAATCAGAAGATGGACGCATCATTTGCTACACCAATTCATTCCGAATCAGACTCTCCTTAATACTGTCGATGTCAAATCCTAACTTGGAAAGTTTTCTTTTGACATTTGGACTTCATCGGGGTCTCCAAACAGTTCAACCCAACTTTCGGTCCAACCTTGCTGTTAAGACCATTCGGGGATTGCACTTTATTCTGCTTTATCGGTTTCTTCTATAAATGCGGCTTACAAACAAATCCTTTTCAATCAGATTCTGTTTTCACGTCTTCCCGTCTTCACGTTGTTGCAATGCGTATCTTCTTCTTATATAATGCAAAAATTTCGCAATTCGTTATGCTTAGTGGTAATCACAAAGAGAAATTATACAATCGTAGCATTCTTTGCATTTAACCCAAGAACACACAAACGTATATTCGAAAGCATAAATAGCAAGCATAACAGTAAATTTTTATAAGTTTAAGCATTTTTTTAACGGTTTTAATAACTTGCTCCCTCCTTTTCGTTTACAATCAATTTCACATTTAATTCTCTAATATTCACCTGCCTTTGAAGTAAAGTATGCCCAAGTACAAGTTTGTTTATTTCTAGATACTTTTCTTGTATTTTTTTTCTTCAACATTTTACTCGTAAAATATTTTTTTTTTTTTTTTTTTTTGCTCTATTACTTACTAAAAACCCCCTATTGAGATGTTTCTATGAACGAAAATCGATTTTTTAACACTTTTCAATTTTTCACTTCATTCTTTTTTTTTTTTCTTATAGTTTCTCAATTCACACGAAAACACATATACTACGATAGAATCATAACAAATACATTCAATATATGCTTGAAGTAAGTACCACAAATCTCTTAGAGAATGCTAAGATATATTGTTGGTAAGTGTGTGCATCACTACGTTCGCATAAGACCACGCTCTATGCTTGAAGCTTGAAGAAGACTGCGATTGTTTTCCTTTGTGATTGTGCTATCGAGCTGTTTTGGACGCTAGCTCCACTAGAGGAAATCTAGCAGAAAGGAGCGCCATTCTTAATTTTCTTTCGGCCTTAAATTGAGAATTGAGTTGAGCTCTTTCTTTGCTCATACTCAGCATAAAAAGAAGAGATCAAAATATTTTAAGATTAGCTTTAGCTATAATAGAACTTGTGTCATAAGAGTACACAAGAAGGCTCAAACAATTCGGCGACTACCGTTTCGCCTCCTACAGTGTTTACGATGGTATATGAAAAATCACTTATCTTGAGATTGTTTGCGCTAAATATTTCATAACATAAACATTTGATTCCCTATTTTATAAACTCTTTTCTATTTGTTAAGAGTTATTCCCTTTTTAGTTTGTTTCCATGTTTGATACGTAAATAAATAAACGGATATACGAACGTAAATATGATTCTCATAGCAATCGCTCAAAAAACGGAGAGGTATGTATTAACTTTATCCCCCTATCCCTGCTCTCTTCTCATATGCTTTGGTTCTCCCACCTTTTCTCTGTTCGTCTTCATCCTTGACGACGAATCCATCTATTTTTATGTGCTTCGGTCGGTCTATTTGCTCATTATTATCATTTTTCACACCACGAAATTCATAAAATATTACGTAGAACGTAAACACTTGGTGCAAAGCTTAATACAATGCTTGGCAATTGTGAATGAATTCCTCAGATCAAGCTCCGAAAGGAAGGTGAGTCGATCCGCAAACAGCTAAAAAATTTAAATAATATTAGAGAAATTCCGAACGGTCGCCACACGCCAGTGTGTTAAATGGTCTAAATAATATTGGGTGTCAGTCCATCACATAGATAAATTAACAGCAGTTAATTGGATGGACTCGTGCAAATAAATCCTAAATACTCTGCGTAAACTTTTACGAACCTTAAAAAAAGGAATAGGTAAAAAACTTGTGTTCCATCGTGACCGAGTCTTTTTGGGCTTGGATGATATTGGGGGGGAAGCAGTTTTTTTGGAAATTTAGAAATGTATATGCTGCATGTGCTGTACTTTATAAGAACAAACGAAGCGCAAAACACAGAAACCAAAGATTGCAAGCACAGTTTTCATTGCAAAGACTTCCAGGCGTAAACTTTGATCAGTTTAGCCTTTTGCAAGTTTATAGGCGATTTGTTCAGTTTTACGAAACGGAGAATGCTTACCACAAGCTGTTGCGCAGATGGAAAGATGGACAGATGAACGGGTAGACGGGTGGTCTGGTTTTCCCATCTTTGTACAGGCCGCACAACATTGTTCACCGAATTTAAGTTGAAATTTTTGTAGATTTATCTGCTGAAATTTATGGCTAATGGGCAAAGCCATGTTTTTCATTCGTTTGAAAAACAGTCGTGTGGAATTTATGAAGTAGTATAGCATAGGTATCCATCGACCGATTTGGTCCACTTTTAATAGCAATCTGCATGGAACAACTTCCAACGTTTCTACCAAATTTGAAGTCGTTAGCTTCATTTTTGCAGCTTGGAGAGTGTTTGCAACACACATTACACAGACAAACTGGCGGCCAGACACCCAGACACCCAGACAGACAAACGGACATGCTTAAATCGAGCCAGCATTCGATGGTGATCGTGAATATATATACTTTGGGGGATTTCTGAAGCTTCTTCCTGGGCGTTGCATACGTCGCAACAAAATGAATATACCCATCACCGAGGGATGAGGGATGGTAATAAAGAAAAATGTGGAAAAACGAAGTTCAAGTCTTTAGGCGCATCTGCAGACGTTATACGTCCTAGTTGAAAGCGAACTTCTAAGCCGCTGCTGGAATGAAAAACCTTAGCAACCGATAAAAGCGCACATATTTCAGTTCAATTTACGAATCATACGAAGGTTTATAGTTTAAAAGTTAACTTTGATACGAGGTAGGCAAAGTGCGTGTCCTAAGGAAAGTTGATTTAAGGAATCCGGCAGTGAGATTAAATTATACGTATCATTGAGATAATTGCAAAGAACCCTAAATGAGTTGGGAAGCTCTTAGTTATAAGCACGTAGGCTGTGTTTATGAAAATAAAGATTCTACAAAAATGATTAGGAAGACTGAAATTTATCTCACCTTGTAACGCCTATATGTCAAAAGTAAAGCATCACCAAGGATAAACCTACGTTTCTCTAGTGACTTGTAGACTAACGAAACCAATCTTCTTTACGAAGGAGGCAAAGTGGTAAGCTAGTCTCAATCCATGTTTCTAAGGGCAAGGGCAAAATGACTTTTAAATGAATTTCATTTCATTGCATCCACAGTGCACCTGTAGGTAGGAAACCATGTTGAGGCATTCGTCTCATCCAGCTCATGTGTAGCCTTTGTGCAACGTGCGGGTCGCCAAGCTCTCTGGGCAAAAAATATCCATGAAAAACTTCGTAAAATATGAAGTGTGTGCTCTTCTCCAATACTCTATCTGGGCTTTATTCGTCTTTTCGCACGACTATGTCTCTTCGCTTCATAACGCTTTTTCCCCGAAATTTACGCTAGCCAGTGATGTGTTATAATACGCGCTTGCGAAAACGCAAATACTGACAGAAGATGGGATTTCGTACTCTTCACACTTTCAAAAGCAATAAATTTGTGTCTGTCCCTACCTTGGTAAAAGCTTCGTTAATCTCATTCGTGATATTTTTTGACAACTCAAACGCTGTTCATTTTTTTATTCGGACGATAGCGAGAGAGGTACTTTCTCTCGTTTTCCTTATATAAATAAATGGCGTCCTCTGTTAATGACATTTTAAACCACTTTTCTGAAATAATTTAGGAAGATACGTTTTTCAGTTGGCTTTTTCCAGGACAATGCAATGAACTTGCACACAGTAAAGCTTCCGATGCAACCACAAATTAGTTTAAAAAACAACATAATCATGAATATCTTAATCGAATCCTATATTCAAATTTTGTTTTATAACTTTTCTATATGAAAACAATTTTCATACGTTTGGGATTATTTTAGCTGTGGAAATTTTTTTTTGTTTCAAACATTTCAACATTTTTTCTATGTAATTCGAACTATATTTTAAAATAAAAGTAAGTTTTGTGAAATTTTTAGAATTAATTTTTATTATTATTTTCATAATGAAGTGTTGAGTAGGAACGTCGGCAAAAGTGTGAACTAAGGAACACTACACCACTTGTGGCTTTGTGGGGAAGTTTAGCAATAAATTCCCGTATGAAACCTTGAAGTCACAAAATGGGTGCTGACGAGCAAAAGAGAGAAAGAGATGATGGAGCCCAACTAGTTTTGGACGAAGATGGCATGGAATAGAGAGATTTATTAGTTTATTCTGCTAATCGTCGATGGCTTGGATTTATCACGAACCATACAGACCGGAAATGAATATTCCGAGTGGCGGCTTCGGAAGTTGCCCCTAATTTGATTGTTGTCTAATGTAGTCATGTGCTTGGCATTCAATCACCGGATAAAAAGCCTAAATTAATTACATGACTAAAGCGAGTACATAATAATAACTAAATTTAATTAATATTTCTAGTGAAAATATTTTAACCTAATTTTTGCATTTTTATATACCTTTTTTTTTTCTTACGATCGAGATAATATTCTAAGCTGGCGATATATGGCATAAGAAATGTATTATATTTAGTGTAATAACATTCGCATAAAAAGACTTCTCTATGCTAACGTAAACTTACTGAGTCATATATAGCTTCGAACAAATTAAACCATTCTTGACGGAGGTTACCAACGGCAGCTGAAGAAGTTGAACCGAAAAACAGGAGCAATCTTCTAAAAATCATATAATCGTGCCTTTTGATTCCGATCACATTCATCCCCACATAAGAAAGCTCACACGGAAAGCGTTCCTTCTGCTTAGCACGGACTTCAACCGATCGTTTATTTTCTCTTCGATAAAGAAAAAAGAAAAATGCACCCATTCCAGCATAGCTTGAAAGACAAGTTGTTCCCTTCGGTATAGGAAAAGTATACCATTCCAGAACGGTGGGAAAGCTTGTGGTAAGCCATGGACAATTTTGTAAATGTGTTTGTTCACGAAACTTAGTAAACGTATGTATTCAAATTTATTCACGTGCCTAACCTTTTAATTTTACATATTACACTAGTCACGATTAGTCCATTCCAAGAACATAGATAGTCTGCCGTCATAATAAAATTTCGTTATCATAGATCAAGTAGATCACGTGGACCTTTCAACCAATATACCCGTGACTTATGGGTCACAGGTTGTCGAGCTTTGTGCTAAGGACTTAAAGAAGCTAAGACGGCATGTGCCGCAAACAGCTGAACGCGGTGATACTGAAGACTTTTTAAGTGATTTCCTAGTGGCTCAAATTAGTTGCGGCATTGAAACTGTCTTAAAAAGATGGAACGAGTGACGGGTGGAGGAATACAATAAATCAAGATAGCAGCATCGGAGTCTCCTCTACGTTCCCTGGTTAACTCTATTAATGTGCAACATTTCTTAAGCACGTAGGTTAACTCATATATGGATGGCACGCTATTTTATATTTACATGAAAACAATGGCGCATGAGAGCGAGAGAGAGACAGAGAGAGAGAGAGAGAGAGAGAGAGAGAGAAAGAGAATACATGAATATCGGCAAACGTTTTATCATTTTTGTGAACTCAGTTTGAAACTTTGTAGTTTTTCTATTTATTTGCTGTTTCAATGTGAATTTCAATCTGAAGGCTCTTTTACGAATTCAAAACATATTTTCCTTAAATTTGGAAATTTTTCTATTTTTTCAGTGGCTTTTCCTCTTCTATTTTCCTTTAGGGAAAAGTTCTTTGTGGAAAAAATTATATTTTGTACATCACGTTTTATTTACATTTACACAACACAAAAGTACACATACGCATGCCTTTTATCTTTTGTTATTTCTACTTCTGTCCTGCCATACGGAGATGATGAAAAGATTTGATTAACTCTTCTGTAAAAACCATTAGTGATATTATATAAAATGTTAGTTTGTCTGAAACGAAAAAATCTATACAATTGTTATCCTTGGATGTCCATCGGGCTTATTACGAAAATTGTTCTTTCGATTCGAAGAACACGATTTAAGTAAAAGGTAATCATGTCGAAATACCACAGAATCGCTACGCTTTCAAAGCTATTTAAATCATATTGCATTAAACATTGATGCAACGACTCAACCAAGCTTTCATATACGTCGCATATCAAAAACCTAAGCATCTATACGGACCCAAGTATCTATACAGAGAGTCCGTGATGATATCTTTTTTAATTAATTTTATTGCATTCTAGCTACACACGTAGCATACGCATAAAGTTGACGTGGTGAGAGGAGCGAATTCGGAGAAGGGACCAATAATTTGATGTTTCGAGTGTGCGAGCAAAAAGGCCTAACCCTCGGGGTACAAGTAGGTAACAAACGAAATTATATTTATATGAGACGAAAGGTTGCCTGGATTGATAACTTGTGAGCTCATTTTTTTGATGGTGTGATTGGTGATGTATTTGTGTATCTTGCCCTATGACAAAGAAGACGACCACATATATCTATTTCACTGAGACTTTTTGCTATTATTCGCCAGTGCTGATTATGAGTTTCGAACCCTACTCGACAATGTAGAATTTCGTACCGAACATATTGCGAAAATATTCTCCTCCTTGATCATAGTTCACTGTATATTATTAACTCGATGTACAATTTTGTTCTCTTTTAAATCTGTATCGGGTAAAAATATTTTTTTCTTTGAGATGAACTCCAAAATTTTTATCATTCACAAGAATAATTTTTAGGACCATATGATGCTAATCAAAAGGGAAAATTTACAAAGAATTTTCTTCTTCTATAATAGGTTTTGCGGGAATTTTTGAAAATATTTGTTTTATTGCTTAGCCAAGTTTGTGTCACATCGACACAGACAACTGGTTATATTTTGTAACCCATGCACCATGCCCTTTACCTTAATTCTTAGGAGCTATCTCTAGCTCTCTATCTACGCATCTAAGCGTTTTACACTTTAATTGATTCTGAGGAACTTTTTCAAAAGATTGCGCCTAAATGTTGACCGAAACGTAACAAGGAATTTCTATTAGCTAAGGAAAAATAACGGATTTTTGTTGCTCACCACAATCGCAGAGACTCGGTTTTTTAGATCTGCTTCCGTACATGTACCATCGAAAAAGAGATCGTAAAGTAGGTATATTTTTGATCGGTGTAAGACTTAATCTATTAAGTGTTGATTTTAAACGAGTAGTTTGATACATAAGCATACATACTATTATGCTACGATCTGCACAAATTTATAGCACGACTATTGAGGGATGAAATTCTTGATAAAGTAATTGAAAAAGTGTCGACATCCAATATGAACTTTAATTTTAATATTAAATATTTTTTTGCGCTGAGAAAACGCTGTCAGAAATCAAACTGCATATGGTCTTTGAGCTTCATCCTTAGTGAATCGAAAAAATTTCATAAATCTCTTTAACAGTAATCTTAGTTTTGTTTATCATCATTTTAGATCTATCACTGAAAGACGACGGATTTTGTTAAAACATTTTCAACATCGGAAAGGAAGTTTCAAAGACTCCATAAAGTATGTATATATCCTTGATAACTATGTCCGCTTGTCTGTCCGTCTGAATGTGTAACATCTGTGGTGAAGATTCTCCTGAAGCTGTCTGCACGCATGTTGGTATTAAAATTGGAACAAATCATCAAAGGACACGCACAGTTATCTCGTTCTATACCCGAGACAGACTATATTTTCAAAAATGAAGAAAAAAAATTTTTTTTTTTT
>KK502480.1:902918-925225 GCA_000688735.1 Glossina austeni | reverse complement strand
CACACACACACACACACACACACACACACACACACATACATTTTATTGAAATAATTTGTAAAATATAAAAATGAATTCAGTATATTTGTGCCATCTATGCATTCCGGTTCACAAATACATTCATTCGGATAAATTAATTAAATTTAATGAATATTTAAGTTTTGATATATAACCTGAATGCCAGCCAGCCTTTTACGAAAATTAACTAAAATATTATACCAATATTTATGAACACATACATACATACATACATACACTGATTGTATGCATTTATATATATGTACCGGTGTGCCGGACGGTTCATTGCCGGCTTACATGTATACACACACACACACACACACACACACACCCATATATATCAAACACACACACATGCATATCCATACAGAAACTAAAGACGCAACCACGTAAATACAACAACATCGAGTAATGGCAATTTAATTAGACCTCAGGCTAATGGGCACGAAATGTCATAAATTTACAAGTTAAAGCCTTAAGGAGCTAACAAAAGCCATCACAACTCGCATACGCACATGCATACGAAACGTACATCTATCTATGTAAGCTACACAAATGTTAATACGTACATACAAACATATACGCATACATTCACAACTAAACAAATAAATGGATGCTTTTCTGCATGACAAACAAGTCGGTCCATATTCGCATAACATAATTGGAACCTACTAAATATTGTAATATTACGCGTCTCATATTCATGTAAAGATATACTCGCTTGTACACACGTTTGTATAACAAACTAACAAATACCAGTGGTTTACCAGAACAATACACAATACGAGGACAATACACATCGCTTATAGCAGCAGGTTTTTAAATTAGTCTAAAATGTGTTAAGCCCAATAAGAGCGAGGTAAAGTTGCTCAAGTTCTCAAAGTTCCCTGTAGGTGAATATGAATTAAATGAACGACATGATTACGCGAGAATATTGTTCGTATGGAGGCTCAACACTTTTTTGATAGCCAAAAAAGTGGTTAATAACACACAATATTACAGATTCCTGTGTATGCTTATAACGACTGCTGGTCTCCTGTAATAGCAACAAAAATATGGGTAGAATTTTAACTACCGGTTGAAGTAATTATTAATGTTTTAGTAACGTTGAAATCATAATATAAATATATTTATGAGTTAAGGTAAGAAGGAGGAGCACGCATGAACTATAATATTATTACTTACTCGTATATTGTCGGAATTAATTTCGTATTGTGTATAAATTATCATTTAATCAAAGTGAAATGCGAAAGTCTTCTTAGGCAAATGACGAAGAGATGAAGTCTTGAAATAAAGTTTTACTCAATATTCTCTCGTCGAATGCGTACCTTCTGGTTATCATATAAACTTTTACTTTGCTTGTGTGCATGCATTACAATATTATAAAAATTTAATTTCCTCCCTCACCAAACTATGAAGTAGACGGAGAAGGAATAAAAACAGAAAATTTGAATCTTTCTTTAATTCAACGACAATAGTGTTTACCCACAAATATTATATGAGAATGAAGGACGGAAATTAGTTGATAAATACGATTTAATAAGAATTATCGTTGTATGAAGTAAAGAGCAAATGCATACATTTTCCGGTCTAGGATAAATTTAAGAGGGACAATATCGATTTTCATAAGACCAACAGAGCCGATCATGGCTACCTTGGCTAATGAGTGTTGCGAAACGTTTCAAGGACAAGGATGAAATCAAAGCTTCTCGTATAAGTTTTATTGTTATTAACAGATGTAACAATAACGAACGATTCCAAAATAGCTTCAAATTACTTTCGAAACGCTTAACCTATATGGCGGACGTTGAATAAGTTTTTCAAGAAGAAGACTATCGCGCTCTATAGCTCTAGCTAAACAATTTTATATTTTCTTAATCTGGAAATACTATTATTGAATACTATCGCGCAAAAGCACTAGTCATCCCGCTAAATGTTTTTTTCTCGTTGATTAGATCGAATAGTTCTGTGCTGACGAGTTACATATTTTTCTTACTTAATACGAAGCATAGTATTGTTAACTTGTGACGGGTCATAAACAACAAATGACTTACGATATATATAAAAAACCGCAGATAAGGGTGATAAAGACTATGCTTAACCGTTAGCATTGACGAAGAAGGCGGAAAAGCTAGTTGGATCCATCTCAAGAATTGAAGCAATTGAGTTGAAAAACGGTCTCTAGATTCTAAAGACCGTGGTGTCATGGTACTGAGAAATACCAAAATGACTTAGGCTCTGTCCCTGTTTTCCGCTTTTGCATAAATCTATGAGGAAGTACGGTGTTTGGATAACTTCAGCGGATAGTATGTGAAGCTGGCTTAAAGTAACGCTCGGGCTTTTATAAAATAAACTACAGCATTAAGGGGGATCTGGTGGCCCAAGAAAAATGGCTTTGCGTAGAATTATTGTTTACAATTTCTACTGTATGCGTGGAGACTGACTGCTAGGTATGACCATCCGGGGAGAGTCGTGTTCATACCAATCTCAAAGCCAGGGGAACACTCAATGTTGAGGTGTAAAAAGCTCAAGACGTTTCTTATAGGGGCTTAAATGGCCACATTCTCTTAGTCGATTTGATACTCCAGGAGCAGTACGGAAGTCTATCCATACTCCGCTTTACACTTAAATAACCCGTTATTTCAGCGGGTACTATGCAGTCTGCGGGGTAGGTATGCAAATAAAACCCAATCTAACGAAAAAGTTTACAACAAGATATGCAAAGCGCTCAGAAATTAGATACAAATGTTTACGGTAAGGAATACTAAGGAATTTTTACGAGACCGGTTATGCTTGAATAATCGTACATTACAGGCATGTGGCTTGTATGAGAGTATTTAAGTTTGGTATTTGTTGACTGCCTTTTTTTTTTTTTGATAGCAGGCCAGGGGATTATCAAAGCCGTACCTGGTTTTAAGTTTCTCTTTTTGGTTCGAAACGAAATTAATTTTATATTTTTAGAAATTTGTAAAATTTTAATTTACATAAAAGAAAAATTAAAACAAAAAAGTTTTCATATTAAATAAGCACAACTTACCAAAGGTGCGCCATGTGTTCCGAATGCTTTTTCTTTGCTAAAGAGCAAAATTTATAATAAATGCTATACGTTAGTTAAAGTTAACTGCAAAAGTAGATTATTTGTCTCGGCAGCAATTCATGTAATATAGAGCCTCGGATGCAAAGTATTTTCATTTTTGACGACGCAAGCGATCGCAAAGAGCGTTACTTTAGCAGCCGGAGACGTTGGAATCTATCGCATAATTTAAATTTAAGCTTTCGTTGAAATTCGCTTCTCCATGTATGTAATAGCGGATGTGAAAGTATATGTCAAAAGTACTTCAACACGGAACGCATAGAGTAGAATATCGTATAATATGGATTTAGTCGTAAGATAGTTTAGTTGTAATATAAACTGTCTTGCTTAGGTGTATAGAATTGACTTTTTTGAGCCTTGAATACCTTTATACCACAAAATGCTATGTGCGCGTAGTATTGCTATTACTATTTAGTTAAAAGAAAAGTGCTCTTGAATTGTGAAATATTGAAATATTTTTTCATTATCGGACACTTTAAAGTCCATTAAAGCCAGATTGCTTAATACACGAGATTTACTAATGTCGTACTTAAACTAGCTGTTAATCCTAAAAAGTGACTATGATTCGAAAATTAATTGTTGTTAACTATTATCGGTTGCCAAGCTTATGCATGTTTGCGATGGCTTAGGGTTCATTTGCAACTAGGTTCTGTACCGGTTGTGGGTGTGGCTCTGTGCTTTTTTTCTTTTTCTTTTTTTTTTCTTTTTTTCCTTTTATTTTTTTTATTGTACTTATACTAAGTTTTTTTAATAATAATTAATTTAAGATTTACTTTAAGAGTCATTTGAACTCGACTGTTGTTTGTTTTAGTTGAGTTTCTGTATAAGTGTAATAAATAAATAAATAAATAAATAAATATGAGTATTGACAAGACGGAAAGTCCGAAGAGCAAAAAAACTGACAGCGAGCACCACAATGCAAATGAAGCGATCGGCTGCATTTAGTATATTTCCAACTGCTTTAACCCAATGGTGTAGCCTTCCCACAGGCGAAACCACAAGTCGGAGACATAGTAAGTTGATTTTCAACAATGCGACATTCGCTAAATTGTCTTATCATAAAGTGCTTTCGGCAAAAGTGAAGAGTGAAATAGGATTGGACAATCTCCGGCCTTGAACATGCCTTCAACGAAGAGTTACACGTTACACGTACAATTCTCTGCTTAATTTTACTACAAACATATCGCAGAAGAGATTCTAATTCGTTGATTTTAATTAAAGATTTTCGCAAGTCCACTACTGCCAAAGATGTTTAAGACTAGAACTACCGCGTGGTCCAATTTGACCTTATTGAAGAATGGAGTTCCAAAAACACGGTCATAGGGCATGCACAGCTTCAAAATTTTATAGTCATTTTTTTTGTACCTGTCCTAGTTATCGAGATGCCGATAACATATGTCTTTTTTTGCCAAAATGGGTCGATGTGTCCCAAAACATTTATGCAATTGCCAAAGGTGCACAAATTAAGGTATCGAACTGAAAGCTCTACGCATACATTCCTTGACTGATTACGAATTAATGTCAAAAAAAAATTGCTGTTATCTGACTGCATATACGTCCTTAATAATCAAAAAAGGGAAATGAACTTAAAAAAAAATGCAAACAATATTCTAAATCCCGACTCGGCGAAAAGATGTTGCAGAGGTATTCGGAACCACCTGTACGTTCGATCCGGAAACAATCGGTTAAGATATGTTCAGATTTGGATGTAAGAAGCAGGTAATATGGATGACTGATGAGTCGCAGAGAGCATGTTGGATCCCCTATACTGAGTCGTCGCTTACCTAGTTTTCAAACTTTGAGATCGCTTTTTCAATCACTGTCCGACAAGCAATTAGGCAAATTTTGCCAGTTACTTTCGGCAAAGGGGAGCGAGCGGTAGCTTTTACTACAATTTGACCAATAGCCTATCAAGACTTTGCATATTACGTGATTTTGATCTGCTAAGAATATCTTAAATGCATTTTTCAAAGACTATTGCAAGTCTCGGTCTTTCTTCTTCAATGCTCTTACCAGAATTTATTCAGTTATGGTGTCTTTAAATTCTTTCTCAGCCAAGGGAACTAGAAGCCACTGTAAGGCTGTTTTTTTTTTCTTCTCTTTCCCTTTTGTTTGGGAATTTAACTTAGGAATCCCTTAGGCATTATCACACTGAATTAAGACACTTTTTCTTTTCACCCTTTTCATTATTATCGTCCTAGGAATTATTTTTTCGAATTGAAATTCCCTTCCCGAGAAAATCCTTAAAGTTTTTTAAAATACTTTCTATCTGCTGCATATGCATGCAGTAATCATTTCCTTGTTAAATTTACTGTTGGCATAAATGAAAACAAATTCCATTCAGGGATGACGTTGAACGCAATGTAAGATGCCTGCGTATACAGGGAAGCGTAGGAATTGAAATGATTTACAAGCACAAATTATAGACATACAGTTGACAATAAAATTTCAATGTTTTTCAACTGCATGATACATGAATTTATGGAATTCGAAAAGAAGAAATTGAATGGAAAAAGTAAAAGGGCATCCATCTGCCATTATGAATGAGTACATGTGGGCATGTTTTCAGAATAAAGATGTAGCAAATATGTCACCGAATGATCAACTGCAATCAATCCTTACAATGCATGCGATACCTACGTAGTATTGTTTGTCATATATGTGAACAAATATGCGGTTTCATGGCAACAACGTAAACATTGTTTCGGTATGCGGCGGCAGTATGCAGATGTTATATGTCGGTCCCAATAAAATCCAACTAATGGATCTACATATACATGTAAGCAGACATCTAGATGATTTAGCGTTCAGAGTGAAATGTTGAAATTGTAAGAAACCCAGTGAACCACTAGATATGCGTCAAGCTGTCCTAAACTACCAACCGCCCATGTGCATAGAAATGTTGATTGGAATGACTCTGCTACTCAATGGCAATGCAACCAAACAACAAAATATGGTGGGTTTTGCATAGTAAGTGTTGCGTACTTATGCCTGATTTGCGTACTTATGCCTGATTTGCGTTCTCTAAAGGACATTATGTTAGGTATAGAATGCAGTCGTAACGCGTTAAATTGAAGGAAAATAAAACCTAATGAATGGGATCAAAGAACAACAGCCGTATGCTTCATTTTATCTTACATTTCAAATTTGCATCGTGCAAGTTCGATAAGTCAGATATCGATCCCTTCCTATCGTGAGATAGGAAAATGAAGGCAATTATTCCATTAACAAGTTCTTTCCTTTTTTATTAAAGTTTAAAGGAAACTTTCTCAAAATCAAATTTAATACATTTTTCATCGATACAGCACGCGTCGAAAGAATGACTCGTTTCTGCGGGCTACTAATCAGGAGAACCAAAGTGTTGTGTCTATTTTTTCGCCTCCCTTTCGTTTTGTATAGGACTAGGAATTCTGCAGATGCCCCCTATACATGCGGGCACAATGTTGGACAGCATGGGGAAACGGGCAGTGAGGGCTGGAAGAAGGGAATGGCATTTGTGTAAGTTGCGCATGAAAGTGAAAACATTAGGCATAACATGTCGTGTCTGTAACCTCGAAATAAAACGCGTCTTTTCTATTCATTTTATTTAAATTTGAACGTAAGAAATAATAATTCGATGCCTAATCGGGTGGATATATACAACAGAATGGAAAAGACCATTGCTGGTAGGTTGTTCCAAAGACAGGCAACGGGAATAAAGGACGACTAATCGTGGTGGGCGTGGTATCTGATATGCAAGGAATTCCAGTGTGCGTGGGTAGGACCGCTTAGAAAGCCGTGTAGTCCGGTTAAAGGACATGGTTGGGGGACATGTTTCTTTCATTTCTTTAGAGCGCTTGCCCGGGAATGTACTTATGTATAAGCACTACAAAGTCTTTATAAAGCCCAAGGTCAAGGGTATTGAAAATTTGTAACACATTTTCGTTGCCCATTAGCATCTGGGCCTTTTGTTTTATGTGATGGAGGATATAAATGCAAGATGTGAAGGTTCCCACCTACAAAAAAGTTGAGAATAAAACATGGAAAATATGACCAAGCGTCCGAAGGAGAAATCAGACCATAGTGTCTGTTTGCAGCTTTTCACCATTTCTTTTTTTTTTTCTGGAGATCGGGGTCAATCGCTTTACTTTTCTTTAGCATTCCCTAGTAATGATTTCATTTCATTCATTGCCAAACATTGTATCCGTATGAAATTCTAAAATGGAACATCAATGCATCCTCAGATGTGCCATCATTGTTAATCGTTGGCCAGCAGCACATTTCTTCGAGCAATGGAGATAAATTAAGATTCTTCCCGGCTTGAGGCTTTTTGGCACAGAACTGAAAAAATGCCATGTACACGTTAGCGTAATAGAAGATAGTAAACTTAAAGATATTGCATGCACAGGAAGTATTGATAGGTCAGCAAATGCTCATAGACAAAGTGACAATCATTTCTTCGTGTGGTAGTGTCGTAGTGGTTTAATTACACATCAGACATTGTAGGCACCTGCCTGCTGCTTGAATTCAAGTTCCTATGTTTATATCGTCACCACAAGCTCTGTATATAGTTTATATGTTTGTGAGAGAATTCGTATCATTCTCGAACAATCCGATTTAATTTACATTCGGTTAGTTGAAATTTAATTCAAATAAAAATGAACAGACACGCTAGAGTAAGTAGAGTAAAGAGCAACTTTTAACAAAAGCTATCACAACATTCTATAAACATATCTCGTTACGGTGAAGAGTTTATTTATTTATTGTTTTTTAATTTCAATTTTTACAATTTCTTTGAAGTTCGTTTATACATAAAACAAAAAAGAAAAAAAGGAAAAAGTTTTCCGTCTTAGTATCAAATACAATTAATTCAATCAACAACAATTTGAATAAAGAAAATTCAGTGAAATAAATTAAATTATATTTTAAGTGTAATGTCTTTTTTTTTCTTTTGGAAATGCAGAGGAAAAAGAAAAAAAAGAAACACGAAGAAGAAGAAGAAGGCTAGGCCAAAACTTAATTAAAAAGTTTCTTTTAAAAAGCGAAGCAAGATAGCAGCAGTTTAGCAATAATGGGAAAATTTCAACATCTTGTTTTTTAAATTGTGTCCAGTAATGGAACGTCAATGTTAAAAAAATTGCCATGACTTACTTATTTTTCCTTTCTTTCCCTTTAAGCAGCATTAAGAAACGCAAATTAACTTTATTGAGAATACATTTTACACCGAAATTAATTGTCGTCCTTTCAAGTCGAACTTCATAATACCTATACATATGTATTGAATATTTTAGATACATTTTTTCGCCGAACGAAAAGTGTACACAAAATATTCTATGAATGAGAGAAAGATAAGGTAGGTGTGGAAAGTATTTCTTTAAACAAAGCACACTTTCGTTCGTAATGGAAAGTGAAAATTATTATTATTTTTTACTCATTCATCACATGCAATATTTTTGAACGGCATCCGCGAGTGATGCTATACTAATTTTCACAAATATTTGTTTCTTTTTAAATATTAGGAATCGCAAAGGATTTGTCCCCTATACGAGTAATACGGTGCTGGTCAGAAAAAGGTGTCGAGAGGAGGAGGTGGGGGGGAGGGGGTGTGGAGTAGGAGATAAGAAGTGTTTTATTATTATATGTGGAAAATATATATGGCTAGTAATGAGCGCTTAATTTGCATGAGTTCAATGATGGGCTTGTCGGCCGTTCATCTATTCTTCTCTATGCTGTGTGTGTGTTAGCATTTTGTTCTTCTTTTCTTCTTTTACTACTTATCCATTACTGGAAGTAGAAGATCACATCTATTTTTGCATGATATTATTGTCTAAGTTAAACTTTTACCGAAAGCCTAAAAGTCTTCTCGGGTCCTTGCTGTATGTATAAATTCACCGATTGTTCCCAGCCCAATTCGAATATTATGCAGCCACGACGTTTGCTTTCTGCCCAAGCCTCTAAGCCCTTCGATGCGGCCCTCCACTATTAAGCGTAGGTGCTTATATTTTTCTCCGTGTACCATGTGTCCAAAATACGCAGTTTCTCGTTGTTTAATATACTTTAAGAGATAAGAGGTTTTTTATTATTATATGTGGAAAATATATATGGCTAGTAATGAGCGCTTAATTTGCATGAGTTCAATGATGGGCTTGTCGGCCGTTCATCTATTCTTCTCTATGCTGTGTATTCTGCCCAATTCTCTAAGCCCTTCGATGCGGCCATCCACTATTAAGCGTAGGTGCTCCAAAATATGCAGTTTCTCGTTGTTTTATATACTTTAGTAGCTCACGCTCAGCGTTTACCACTCTCAAAACTTCAACATTGGATATGCGACCTGCCAAAGCTATTTTTAGAATTCTACGGTAACATCACATCTCAAAGGCTTCCAGTCTGTTCATTGTACTGATTTGTAATGTTCACGATTCTAGACCATATAAGAGCACCGACCATACGAAGCCTTTCATGAAACGAAGGCGAAGGAATGAGCTCGTTTCCCGGCTTGTTAGGATTTTCTGATATTTCGTGCACGCTAATCCCGTCATTTCTATTCTTCTTTTTATTTTCACGTCGCTGTCTCAGTCTTCATCCAAGGATCCAAGATATACAAACTTGGAAACCCCTTCCGCCTTTTCATTATTAATTGATACAGTGGCATTAGCATATGGGGTGTGCGCTTGACTTAGGAATTTTTTTAGCCGTACATATTATCGGTTGAATTTTATAGCGTGAAGCCAATGGCAGGTGTTAAGCGCCCATAATGATATCGTGAAAATCTTGAAAGTTTAATTAAGTCATTATCAATAAATTACAATCTAAGCTGGAGCAGGCATATTTCTTACACGCTCGTCTTGGCTGGTGAGTGTTCTAGATTCGTCCAAAAATAAACCTTACAAGCCTCAAAATATTTCCATAAAAGACTCGTGCTTGTGTAAAAAATGATGTATATACACCACAATTTTTTATGTCACGGCGACATCTGTTATAGGTAGGATGCAAAAATGTTCCCAAAATTACTTTGTAATCTTCGGTTTTTCTAATTTCGAAAACTAATGTAATCTAATCTAATGATCGAAAATATTTTGCACTTAAAAGTGAGTCAAGGCTGCGTAGAATAATTTTAGAAGAATTTGTGATGATCCGATTTGATCGATTATATAATAACGTAACGTAAACTATGCTTATGTCAGATGTGATTCAAAACGTAGTTAATTGTGCTGAGTTACGAAGAATAAAACTCAACGGTCAAGGGCCATACTATTGAAAGAAACTATACTTTTCTTGAGTATCCATTACTAAGCAAACCTTTACAACTTTAACCACAATCGTAGATGATAGAAAAACTGGGCAAACAAACCAAATTAGCCGACGAATTTTTTCTAAAGACGACAAGCAACCGACATATGATTCGAATTCTTGAAAATACGGAGGACCGGGCTTCATGGAAAAGCCTCCTTATAGATGTTGACAAGTTTTAATTTTCTTCACTAACTTTTGGCGCATTGCGAATGCCAATCGTAGGCAGATAGCAGAAGGGTGAAAACTAGGTAGCAGACGCAGTCTATCTGAAGTTTTAAAGTATTCTTAAGCATGAGATATAAGTTCGTTTCTTCTTCTTCTGTGGGTCAGCAAATCAACAGCAGGTGATTTATTGAGTTGATTGGTGCTCATCGTGCCGCCTTTACTTCCCATTACTTTACTGTTTGCCATAACCTGTCAAGCGATTTTAGTTCACAGTACAATGGGATTTTATTTACAACATTCTAAGTATTCTTAGTTCACTCAGACGTGACTACTTACTATATTTCTTTGTTCGTCTGTGTTATATTTGTGAGTGTGAAGTTTTGTGAGGAGTATTTCACATTAGCTCAAAATCGTAACACGCCCTTTGTGATTTTACGTTTTTATCCGCACCATTTTGAAGTTAAGCTCGTACCATTAATTTGTCATTTTTAGGATAGCATAGGATTTTTAGTTTACTATTCTTAGGCTATCTATTTATAAATTATTTATATTTTATCTTTTCCGTTTGTGTATAATGACTCGACTTTGCCTTCCCCCCATTTCCTGGGCCAAATTCCAAATCCCAAATTTCATTGCAACATTTTCATATTAAACCTTTTTGTTTAAAAAATATTTTTCGAATTGTTGTGAATTTTCCCAGGGTCGTCGGCTGCGATAAATCCCTATTTGATTGTAGTATTCGTAGAATTTTTGGTTCTTCGAAAGTCGGTTAATTTTAAAATGTAATGAAAAATTGATTAACATTAAATCAAGTTTGAATTTACTGTTATTCTTAACCACTCTTAAATTAGACGATTAATCGTGAAAAATGGACTATTTTCGCATCTTTGTTCATAAGTGAAATAAATGCTCTGTTGTTTTGATTTATTTTTATCGGTTGATTTAATGCTGCACTGCTTACTAAAATAACATAAATTATAATTCATTGCAGTTATAAAATATATTTTTACGACTCGTATGACGAGCATTGCAAGTTCGCCCTAAGGCGATTCAATAGCTTTCTATCTCTCATTTTTTCCTTTTTCTTCCTATTTCTTCTTCTTGGACTTTTCTTTATTTTTGCTTTTTTCCCCCTTTTTTACTTAAATCATGTCTTATTTACATTCAGTAATTGTGTTTATTTCGACTTTTTTTTTTTTTTTTTAATTTGTATTCGTCTGAGTGCTTGGATGAACAAAACAGCTGCACAAACACATACGGACAAGTGGAAAAGTTTGCAGGCCATCTGTAATGTTTATTCTCTGCTTGATTGTATTGCTTTAAGAGTTCTACACTTAAATAAGAACGATATGTGATTATGTCGGTTATGTGCGTGGACGGATGTACGCTCAAATTTAAGTTATCTTGCTGTTGAAATAACAACAACTATTAAATGTAAATAAAAAATGAAAAATTCATATAACCAGCATGAACACCACGAAATTCAATTCTTGTTGTTGCTGATGTTGTTGCTGTTGTTGTTGTTGTTGTCTTTTAACATATAAGTGCTTGGCTGGTTTATTTATGTTGCCGTAAATGGTTTTGTGAAAGGTGTATTTGCGTTAGCAGAATTTTAAATGGACACAAGCGCCGACTACAACACATTATTTCTCAAAAAGGTTCGTGGTTTTAAGTCGAAGCAATGAGCTGAGTTTGATGGAATATGCTGTTGCACTGAACAGTTTCGGTTTTCAATTAAAATGCCAGCACGCGTCGATCTATTTGCTTTAAGCCATACTTCAGTATACACATTTAATATTTGTTAGCCTCCAGATATTTCTACACTAGCAACAGTTGAGCTGTACATGCGTTCTCTATGGTGGAATAACACTATTTTCCTTTACTCTATTTTCCTTTACATACTTTGCCGATGGATTCAACAACTTGATTGTATGCGACGAATATGTATGTATGTTTTATCGTTATGAATGTGTACTTATCATAATAGTGTATTTTACAAAGTATTTTTGTTACGCCTTTCCATTAACACCTCTCTGTCTTCGACGAGTGTACGGGTATATCGCTAAAGAGGTAAATGCTACGATCCTTCTAAAGATTTCCGGAATATGTTATCGAAAACTTTTATAAACTGCGATGTGACGAGCGTGAATAAAAAATTCCTCTGGGATGGTTCGATCTTCATATGTCTTGTACTCTTCTTCTTCTTCTCCCGTGATAGTTGTACTTCAAAACGAGAATGTTTCATAGATTGCAATGCTAGTGCATTACTGGCTTAAAAGCTTTTGAAAATGCATAACCAGCGCAGGGTTGTCAACCTATATTATGTACGTTGTGTGAAAACATTGCCTTTTCGCCTTTCCAGCATCACTAAATGAACATATATGAGACGTCACCTAAGTAATTGCTCATATTAAGAGAAGAGAAAAAGTTGTGCTTATCGTTAAACTACATCGACTGTTAAAGTCTTCGAACCACTTAGCGCAGCTTATATTTACTTTTATTTGCTGGAAAAATACAAAAACCCATTTAAAGACTTTAATTGTCAATTCATCCTCGTTTGCATGTCAGGAAAGCACTGTCATCAGGCGAGTCCATATGAGGAGAGATACACAATACCCTTTAATCCGCAAAGTGATTACTAAACCTTTCAACATTATTTTCAACAAAATTTTCAAATTAGAAATCTAAGATAATATGTATATATATACATACATACACACATACATATACTAAATATATACATCAATAGTAGCTGTTATGGTAGGATTATTTGCGCGCTTGTTATTGATACTTTCTATTTGACGGCGATTTATATGCTAATGCGCGCCGCTAGCCGTTCGGTATTCATCCACATGTTGAATTATGTGCTGATTTGTATATGTTTTCATAAGATTGTACGCAACAGGACCAAACCCGCCAAACCTTATGTTACTAACAAAGTGCGACTGCCAAATTTATATAAATATGTGTATTGATATAAAAGTGTGTACATTTATGCATAGAGTACCTACAGGACTCTTGATACCATACACCACTTATTGATGTTTATAGGGTATATAATATGTCCCATATAAGTTGCTTTAAATGAGTTATGAAATATGAATAATGAAATCTTATACATACATTCATAGCATAGATCATAGCAATGCCTGTGCGTAAGCAATCCTTTTTTAAAGTGTGAACACGATTTTTCCTCATTTGGATTACTAAATAACAAGGTTCTGGGCTACCCTAACAGGTAACAAAAGCATCACCAGTGGATAAACATATTAAAATTCAAGCTAAGCTCTGTAAAACACACGGCAACCCACGGAGGGAGCCGGCTGTGTTAAGAAGGAAACTACGTACGTATTCCCTGGGGCTTACGGCTCTAATTAACGAAGTTTCCTAGAATTCTTGGTAATGACTTCGTTTCCCGACATCCGTACCAATCGATGTTTACAAAGATGAAGCATAAACTAAATGTTATGCTATCTTGTGAGCATAAAATTATTAGTGTTTCTTCGAGTTTACTTACAAAAGAGCGATCAACCATTAAAAAGAAAGTTTTTGCACATGTTTGCTTGTATTATACATCACTTGACTTGACTTTGTAAAATTTTTTAAATTAAAGGATGGCGCAGCAACATTGCAAGGAAATTTCTTATTTTTTTGATAAAAGAATTTCTTTCGTCCTTTTCTAGAGCTCGCAATTTTGCATCTAAAGCAAAATATCAAAAATTCACATCTTTTGAAACACGCTTTACTGAAAGGTGTGGAAAATGAATTTTAGTTCACAATTTTCCTTTTTTCGACGAGGATTGTAAGGACCAAAGTCAAGCAGCTTCTTGAGCTCCTACTCGTAGCTGTAAGTTATTCTTAAGTATTTAAAGTACGATAAGTATTTGCTTGCAGTTTGTTATTCTCTTAGGGATGCTATAATAAGTAAGAACCGAATATCACATTCGAAATAACTTAGTTGGCAAACTTCGAATGTGATCGATGTGTGCCCGATTGGCAACGCCAATTCGTGTTCGAACAAGAGTACAGACAAGAAGAAGATAACTTTCGACTTTCTTCTTCTTGACTGAGCCGCCGCCGAGGCAAGACGTGAAAGTAAAATAAAGTCTATCATCATCCGCTTGAATCGCACTCAGGGGGTGCTGGATTCGCTATATATTTTGTTAAAGGGTAGTCGGCTCCGTCCAATGACCACAGACAATACGTCGCTTGTTTGCAATCTTAGCCGCTAGATTATCATTCATTTACACGATTTAGTCGATTTACTCGAGCTTTCCTTTTCTCGATACGGTCCGTATCACTAGATCGTGGATATTACTTTCAAGAGCAATGCTAATCAAAATTCTTTTAACTTCAAGTTTTTTTTAATTACAATCTATTTCTTTAAGGGTAGGATTGTTTACATTTTACTTTGGCAATACTCTCGACTTCTTAACTCTAATATTTTTTTTCGACGCAAATGTGCTTATACGACCCAATGTTCTTGTCCGACTCAAATGTTCTCGTGCGGCTGACTGTTCTTGTCCGACTATCTCTGCCTTCTGCAAACATTTTACAAGCATGTTACTATTACTTAAGTTCATGGCTTCGTTTTTAATCCGTTCACCTGCTTTTCCGTTAATCGTTTTCCTCGGCCGGCAGCTGCACCAGGGAATTTATTACTTGGGAAAAATCAATTAGTTAGCGTTAATTGGATTTGGGATTTTCGTAACAACACTTTACAAAACTACCATATAGTTGAGGTAGTGACGTGAGATAGTGAATACAAAAAAGTTGAATTGTAACAAAAGGAAGTATTGAGATTTTCATTCAGAGACGGAATATTAATAGCGTAATGCGAACGCAAGGACGCCTGGAATAGACGCTGAGGCTATTCATCCTCACAGCATAAAAAAATACTCCGTCCTTGGCTATCGTTGTTATGAACCTGAAATTTAACTTTAATGGCTTGGAAACTGAAAGCGGTGGAAATATGGACAACTCTAAAGTCCGGTTGAAATTTCAAGTAATGGAATTTCTGTAGAAAATCGCATTTACCTTTAATTTGCTGTGACAATTTGCCAATGGTTTCTAACCGAAATTCTGTTTGTGTAGGCATCGATTATCTACATTTTAAATTTATAAATTTTCTTAAGTCCATATATTGGTGTTTCGTATTGCCATGACCCAAATACGGCAAGTGAACATAAACTTACTACTAATGCTGTTTTGCCCCATACACTTGGTTTTTACATTTAAATTTTATGAACGTAAGTAAAGTTCAGTCCATGTCCATGTTCATGTGAATTTTCATACACACAATTAACGCCTTCTCGATCTCATTAAAGATTCTCATATAAGAATTCAAATTGATTTTCATCACTTTCTTACCAATAAGTACCGTAGCTCAGAAGAGCACAACGTCTCCTTCGATTCAGTTCAGGTTACAAAAGTGACGCTACCGCGAAGCAACACCCATTTTATTTTTCTATTCCCTTATCGTAAATGACTATACGAGATCGTAGAAGTCGAGGTAAGCTTAGTGGATAATGGACCTCTAACAACAGTCGCAAAACGACTAAGTACATCCTTCAGGACATACCATCAAACTGGTGTAAGCTTATTTCTCCGAAATTTTTCGTACTGCACTTTGCATACTACAATTTTTTTTCAGCTTCATATAACTGCATCTGAAGAGTGACTGCATCTGAAGAGTGACAATAGCTTCTGTTTTGTATATTTGGACATATAACGCATAATTGCGCTTTGCGTGTATACCGATGTACATGTTTGCTGTTTTTGTTCAATTTTAACAGTAGTTTTTTTTTCTTATCTTTCGAAGAGAGTCAACTATAAAATACGTATATGTGAGCAAAGTTTACCTACCTCTGATGGAGAAAGATGGGCTGCGAACAAGGTCCATATTTTACAACTAGCGTTAGCTTATCCTGCTTTAATCCAAGAGTTTGTTTCTTTAGCATAATTTATAATAACAATAACAATAACAGAACAGTCCACGCACAACAGTGTTTGCTTTTATTAACAAATTAATTAATAAAGTAATTCTCTGAGGTCAGATTGAAGGCTTCCAAATCCACCGCTTACACAGCTTAATGGTCGAAGTGGGCAACATCATTATTTATTATTTAGCTTGCGAATACTCTCGCGATAGAAACTTGCCGATTTGAAGAGTAAATAGCCATTGACTCATTTTCGCACATCTTCAATTTCTGTGAATAGCTGACTCGCTAAGTATTACTCTACTGAACTCAGCAGTGATAATCGGAAAGGGATAAGTGGGGAGAGTGCGCCGCATAGGGGAGAAGCTCCCAGTCCGAGCTGAAGATGGCTTACTGGCTTGCTTTTATTGCAGACGGACGGATGCATGTATGTAAATTTTCATAGTCTTCAAGGCTGAAATTTTTGGTACGAAATCTCGCAAACCACATTCTAACTATCTGATAGCTTACTGCGTTTCTACATCGAGCCAATTTAATCATTTCCATAGCTTCAGTGCATTTTTCTCTAAATAGAGTTCAGCTGAAAGCAAAAAAAAATCCAGAGTCGTAACTCATATCCATTGCTTTATCTATTGACATAAACTAAAGGACAGCTAGCAAACAACTGAAACTTATAGCGTACAATCCCCTATAACTAAATATGTGTGCCTGAAATTTCGGGAAAATTGAAGATAACAGGAAAGACGGACAAATTTTAGTGCAGAGACTTTATTTGTAGATCTACCAGCATATAGGCTTAGTAGATAACAACGACTCAAATTTACAAGTGAGCAGAATTTGCTGAAAAGGAAACGTATGCTAAGAACAAAAAACTGTAACTTGCAACATATAGTAGCCAAAGCGACTGTGGCATGGTGTTAATCTCTATAAAAACTATCTGAGAGAGAGAGAGAGAGAAGCAATCGAATTGAATTGAACTTTTAATGCTTTTCAATTGTTTATGTGCAGTTTAAGAAATGAATATCGAAGGTTGGCCACAACTCCTTTACTTGCTTTTGAAAAGCATTTCATGGAAAACATTTCTATTACTGACAGTCAGCACTTTTTACATTCTCACGTTCCTTAGTTGCTATTTTTTGTTCAATCATCTTTGTATTCTTGAAAAATATTTTGCATTCTTTTTTTTTTAAATTTACGAATTTATTGTGAACAAAGCAAAAATATTTTGACTTTTGACACTTGAAAAAGAAACACATATATATGCACACATATATGCGTGTGTTCAATATATTCTCCTAACGAAAGTATGTTATAAGCATGCACGAGAGTTCTGCAACTCTTTAAAACAATTTGTTGAAATTATTATTATTATTATTATGCAACGCACGTACGCATGCAAATGTCCAGTTGATATTGATTTAAAAACTTTTTTTTTTTTAATATTTGTTAAATATTTCATAAAAACTGTCAAAACAATTCACGCTGGGAGACAATGCGGGCAGATCGGTTTTATTTAGCATGGACCCGTGTACACAATGTTCGGTTATAGAAGTGTATGTATGTGTGTGCTTATGTCTCTATACGAATATAAAAATATTTATTGTTTATTCAATGGAAAAATAATGTCTTTTTTCTCTTACTTTTAAACGACTCGCATAAAATTTTTATTAAGATAAACACTCTATCGACTCGTTTGTGTATATTTATGCATTTTTTTTTTTTGTTTTTCTAAACTATTATAAAAGGACGAATTTATCGCTGCGGTAACTACGGGCTTGAATATTAACACAACCATGCAATGCAATGCAATAAAATTATATTTATGAGTTTAATTAAAAAATCGCTAAAATATTGTATTTACATTAAAAAGTTTTTAAATAATTCATACAAAACAATAATAAATAATTCATAGAAAATATAATATTTCGCTAAACCAAAATAAAAAAATGTAAACATGAAACGGAAGCTTCCAAAAGAACTCTATTTGTCTAACGTATATAATAATAAAAGCTGTGAGCTTTGCTTTAACTACTGTTTTCCATTTAGCAAATTAGGAGGACTTCGGACACGAGTTGCACATGCAAGCACTACATTATATTTATGTTAAATCAAGTGTTTTGCTGGAACCTAAATTTCGATGTCAATTTCGCGGACACTGTTTTTTGCTGGCCTTACCCTTCTCAGAGTCACGTAGATTTATTCTTAGTATTCCCTAGTTAAGCTAAGCCAGCACTATTAGGTGAGATAAACTTCAATGCCCCTAATCGTTCTTCTTGACACTCTCTTCTACATACAACGACGAGCTTTGCAAGCCACTTAGGTGTCTTTGCAAAAATCTAAATGTAAACCCACAGTGCAAAGTTGGTTTTATTGTAAAGAGAATAAATTACTTGGACTATTTACATACTTATTTAAGAATATTATATATTTACTTAATTCTACACTAACTTCATCAAAACTACTCTCTACAGTATCCGAGTTCTACTTATCTCGTAATTAAACTGACTGCTAATCATTAAAGCTGCGTGTAATTCGTAGAGTAAACTATTAGGAGTCCGTTCACTGTAAATGATTGCTGAACTTCTGCTTATTTACAATGGTTTGCAGTTGCAGTCCCAGTTCGAATCTATACGCCGGTTCGAACTGTGCCTGTGTGCTAAGTGCTTTTTTTTCTCTTGTTTATTTATGTACGAACTTGGATTTTTCCTTATATACATATATATATATATATATATTTTTTTTGTTTTTGTTATATTTTATAAAGATTTAGTTGTCATAAGTAGTTTAACACTTATTTTTAAGACTCAATCTAATCCGGTTTTAAGCTTATGCTATATCGCTGAATTTCATGTGGAAACAAAGAGTAGATAAATAGATTAGTTTTAGACTCTTGGAGACCGTTTCTTTTAAGTGGATGTTTTAATTCTATTCCTTTTTAATGCGAATGTGTTACGCATTTTTTTTTTATTCCGTACTACAACGCGTTCAATATTTTAATCGTTCAATCGTTCAATATTTTAATCGTTGGTCGTCTACAATGACATCAATCTTCTTCCCCTGCTTATTTTAGTATTTTCAAAATGTATATTGATCTTCTTACATATTTACGATATTTTATTTAAATACCCTGCCTCGTTCAATGCCAACTTTCATTCTGTTAATCTTCGTGGATTCTCGATCTGTATACGTTAATCATTACTCGATTAATATAGAATCCAATCCACATACCAAGATAAATCTCGTTCATTTTGTTAGTGTCGATCTGCACACGCATAGGCCTTACCCCTTAAAAGAGGGTCGTTTTACTAACTCTTATGACCGAATCACTAATTGACAGCAATCGACTCCATTTGAATCTTTTCTTTAGTAATTAAGAAGAAGTGCCTATTATTACTCACGAAGGACGTCGTTATTACACTACACGACGCTCAGATCTTCACAGGTGCTTACACAATCTTAATTTTATGAGATCGCATGATCATCTCAAAGGCTTAAGCTAATATGATCCCTTGATTAACACTTCACTTAACTAATCCATATCACTAACTTAACTAATTCTGGATCTTTACTCTACAAAATCATTTCTTCAGCTTTTGACCTTAACCCTACAAAGTCGTTTCATTAACTTGCAGTCTTAGTTCTAAAAGGTCGCCCAATTAAATCTTACCCTTAACTCTGAGAGATCACTTAATTAACTCGCAATCTTTATGCTACAAAATCGCTTAACTAACTAACTTTGATTTTAAGTCTACAAAGTCTCAATCTGAACTATTTCCTTAATTAACAGTAAAGCGTTTAACTTAAAATTGTAAAAAATATTTTTGGAAGAAATGTACTCTCATCTTCTAGTACGTTTCCACGTAATGATTATCATGTCATTGCTAAACAACTGGTCACCTCTCTGTTTATCATATTGTTGACTCTTAATATTTCCGTAAGCATTAACCTCATTAGGCTAGTGGCTGTTTTCATTTATTATGTCGCGGTCGGTGTTCGACTGAGAGTTGCTTTAATTGATTTCTGATGATTTACATTTTACACGGCATAGTGTTATCTTAATTGTAGGTCAAGTTCATCCCCACAAAGGAATATCACGATTTTTTATTTTGTTGTCGTTTTGTTTGAGCTTTTTTTTAACTTTTTAAACTCCAATGATTTTTTACGGAATACTTCGACTTTTATTTTCTTGCTTAAGTCGTTCAATTTATTATTGATCGACTTCAATGTTCCCAAGGAACTATTTCCGTCAAAAAATTACCTTTTTATGAAGCTTAGCCAACTTCAACTATGAATTTTCTAACCCGCTTAAGGTTCTATGTAAAAATTTAAACGATATTTACATCCTAGTCTCTTAGCGGGCCCTGTATATTCCACTTCCACCTATTCTTCTCGATATGCGCGTGCTACCGATATCGTACTTCAGCCAAACCGATTAATTTATCTTTGCTGTATGATGGCATGGTTGCCCTGAAACATCTTTCTAGATGAATCTCGGTTCGCTTTGGTTCGGATGCGCTGATGATGTGTTGACTTTCATTACTAGATCTTATGTTTCCTACACTTACGCGTTAATTGCATAATTGCATAAAAGATTCTTTTTCTCTTATCTGCAAGCTTAACTAGATTATGCGTAGTCTAGGTCCAGCTAAATCTAAACTCTTCCTGTACCACTTAAGCTTAGTAAATAACTCTAAAATATGAATTATGAAACAACTATTCAGAGAATGCTATGAGCCGTACTTGGAAATTTTTTTAAACTTTTATCCAAATTGCAATCTTCTCGATAAGCGAGCAATTAACTCTTTTAGACCCAACTAAATAAGTGAATTTATTGAAGCGAGACCAGCACTAACCAGATATAGCCAAGAACCGTGTAAATGTACTAAATAAGTATAAGTATAAAAATACACCAAGAGCTTAGCATCTATCCATCCATCCATCCGCACTATGTATTTCTTATTTGTCTGTCTTGATGATATTTGGGAAAATCAAAACAACATTTCATTTTTTGCTACATCTAGTGCTTCACTCAACTGTATTAATTTATTTATTTGTGGGCATTTTGTATGAAATTTAATTAGAAACAACATAACACTTTTGTGATTTAAAATATTTTTCTCTTTTAATTTGATGTTCTGCCGGTCGATAGAAAATGAAATTCTCCCCTGATTTTATTTCTTCAATCAAATGGTTTACATTACTCATTGTTTGGTTGCCCTAAATGAAAAGGAATCAAATTGAAAAAATAAAAACTTTTTAGATTTTCACAATCGTTCAGTAACAACAGTACATACAATTCTATGACCAGAGCTATGGTACTAAAAATCACTTTCTCTATCTTTTCCCTTAGGTCGTAGTAAATTTATATGTCGTTTATTATGTACCATTAAATATATATATATATATATATATATATATATATATATATATATGCGCGCAAACATTGCAGGCGCAACAGCAGTCTCTAAATATAAATTACACATGTTTACAAACAATTGATTTATATCGTAGTTCGAAACAAGCTTTTAGTGAAATTTTTTCTCTTTGAAATTCATTGATCTGTGATTGTTTTGTTTGCGTTTTGTTAAATTATAAAGCGAAGCATTTTCAGCATTCTGCAGCCGTTCAACTATTAAAACTGAAGAGAACTTAATAACTTGTGCAAACTGAAACTAAAAACATCCTTACAAGACTAATGAAGTGGATATAAAGAAGTTTTTTTTTTTTCCAAAACTTCGTTTAATTTCAATACACTTGAGATTATGAAGTGCACTCTTTGCGTGGAAGAAGAAAATGTAAAGAAAAATGTATAAAAGGGA
>KK502480.1:857845-869629 GCA_000688735.1 Glossina austeni | reverse complement strand
GGCTTGATGTCGCCGGCTCTTCCATCATCTCTTCGTTTTCTCGTTGGCTTGATGTCACCGGCTCTTCCATCTTCTCTTCGTTTTCTCGTTGGCCTTGGTGGCGTTGGTGAATGCTAAAGAACACCTTCAACGAATATTAGTGTATTTCCCGGGCTCCATTACGCAAAGGTTGTTAAATTTTCGATTAAAAAATATATGACACCTGAAAATTAAAAAAAAAAATATATTACACAGAGTAGGGAACACAATGTTTAAAATATATCTAATTTTTTTTTATATTGAGCCAAGTGCCATAGAAAACGATTTCACATAATTGGCAATGACTATGTTGACGCAAACTAGACGCAGTACTAGAATGCAATCACAAATTATTTGAATCCATCATGATATGATGTTCTAACTACCTGCAAGAAATGTGTCTAATCAGATTTCGCATATCGCAATTAATTTAAAATTAAATCGACTATTAATTTTTGGACGTTACGGAAATTCGTTCTGTTCGCGAACGTGTTAAAGGGAAGTACACTTAAATACTTAAAAAAATGCTTAAATAATTCATTTCGTTTTCATTTGTTCTTTATTTTCTCCCGTATACAGGATTTTCTTGTTTTAAGCTAAGGGTTTCCTATTTTAATTTTAAATGAAATGAAGCGAATGAAAGCGGACTTATACAGTACAGTAATAGCCGTCAGTAGTTAATAAATTGAATGAATAAATAAATAATTATTTCTTTTTGTGAGAACCGTTAACTACAATGCAAGCTATTATTCTCTCTTATACTCTTTTCTTTCACTTTCATATAATCGCGCACATATAACACTTCACTCACCAAGGATGACGTAGGATGACGTGTTGTAGATGTTGTCACCATTAACGAAGCGATATGATTACGAGATGGTCCCAAACGATCCAATTATTTGTTTGCAAGTTACACTTGTTTTACTAACTGCCGCTACTGGCTGGCACTCAACGGTTGGCACTTATTGAACGACGTGATACCTTGCGTGCATCATTCATTGTTGACGACTTGTTTACGTACATATCGAATTTAGTCATAGTTTCATCTTGTAATTGTTCTACATTGTAATCAGTATTAACACAAGCGAGGGCCGCCTTACTCAACTTAATCTCAACATCGAAAAAGAAATGGAAAAGAGTTTTGTCCTATGCTTTCTCTAGACACGCATTCAGAGCCTAGCAGTTATAGCGCATTCCTCTGATGGATACGGGAATCACTGCGTGTCCATTTATTCATAAATATCCAATTGTTGCAAAGTTGCAAAGTAAAAGTGAGTTGCGCGTTCCTTTCAAGCCAATGACAGCTGATGATTATCGCTACGAAGAGAAGGAGAGAAAAAAATTGTCGGCATAAGTCAAGAATGACTTTTAGTCGAAAAACAAGTGTCGCTTCGCATTTTTTACCATACAACTCGTCAGAGAGTTTCTCGTAACAGCATGAAATACCAATTATCTCAATATTGCTGGAATTCCCTCAAATGTATTGTATGTAGAACTTTTTTCTATCCAATATGCAAAAAGTATTGCCTTAGATTGGAATGAACGTTTGCTTAAAGTTGTTACTGCGCAGCTGTTTGCTTAAAAAAAAGAGGAAAAAATGTACTCTAAGAACATGTGTCTGCCTTAACTTAACGAAAGAGTACAACTCGCAGAAAGTATGGCAATAAGTTAACAGAACACAACTTCATTTATGGCAAAAAGTGACAGCTATCACCGATATAAGGCAATGATATAAGAAATGTGTGATCGCAAAAGTTTGCAAATTATTTAAATTTAATTCTGATAAAATTATAACCGATTCATTTATCAGATTTACTTATTTACTCTTTGCCCTGCAAACAATTCGAAAGATTAAAATTTCATAATTTGATGTTACTTTGTCTTGACCACCCACTCGCCCTTACATGATAGCAAAATTATTCATCGTATGTTGTATTTACTGCATCAGTTGTTTTCAGAGTTAATCAGAGTCATATGACCTTAACATCGTCAACATATTCAAATAATTTCATGATATCGAACGAACACATCGGCGAAGACATTCTGTGTGCGGTACCCTGTGTCTATATATGCATTTACATGAACGATTTGTTGACTGGACTAGTGGAGGTTGCGTAGACTATTGCCAAAGATATTTTTGTGGTCTGTGCAGAACATTTAAAATTCAAATTAAATTTTAATGAAATGATTTTTTATGCATAACAAACCCTTTTTACGGTTTAACAGAAGACGAGTTTTTCTTTGCGTTCAATGTCATATGTGGTATTATAGCAACAAATTACTTTAAAGCCACACACGCACATACTAACATAAAATATATATATGCATACATATGTGCATATGTGTATGCAAATACCTTTATATATGTGTACACATGCATGAATACATGCGTCTATGAAAAGAAGGCAATGAGTGCGCTTAACTATATGTATGCATGTAAGCCAGCAGACGTAAAGTGCTTTTGAATCAAAAGTTTTCATTTGTAATTGAGCTGCCACACAAAGTTGCTTTACCAACTTTAACATGTGGTAGTCGGTTAAACCACATTTATTTCTTTACAACTTTACATTTCTTTTTTATTCTTTTTTTTTTTATTTTTTGTTTTTTTTTCTTTTCTGCAGATTTAATGACCGAACTTATAAATATGTATAATATATATATATATATACATATATACATATGTATACGCATTAAATATGGAACTTTTAATATCGTGACATTATAGTTCTGCAAAGGAATGCGAATGAATGGATATTAAAAAAAGAAATGGCAAAAAGGACACCATCGCCATAAAGGATTGTTGATGATTTTTGATTAAAAGCCAAATGGTGCAATATTAAGGATGTAAAGAAGTACTTATTTTATTTCCCTTTCGAGCGTATCTCCAGTCAAGCTTATTCTCTGTCGTAGATCGTAAAACGTGCAAACAAAAAATATAAACGACTTATTGACAATGAAATGGAAAAAATATTTTAAAATACTATCTCGCACTTTATTGCTTTAGACAATCCTTAATTTGAAAAGATTTTCGTCTGTATCGCAGCCCTACAGATATTTTATGAAGGCAGAGACGGCAAAGACCGTTTCCCTCCTTTTAGAATCCCTCGACGTAATGAGTTATCGACAAGCCGACATATATTTTGAAACAGACTATTTTAACCTTTCTAAGTTTGGCAACTGAACCGGTGTCCTTTTGCCGAAGAGCGCTAAGACAAGCGAAAGTAGTGCCGTTCGAAATTGTCGTTTACGCTTTAAGCGACATACTGTTGTCTTGTATTCTTTTCGTTTTTTTTTTTTTTTTCTTTTTTAGAAAACCAATTCAAAGCATTTTGATGATAAATACCCTAAAACTTGTCGAGAAACCATTATTATAGCACTGAGCTGAAATCAGTTATTCTTGGCCACCCTCCATTTTGTTTACGAAGTTTATCACTGATAACAATTGTTTCAATTGAGCAGCACTTCAATCCTTATGACGAAGGCTTAATGTTTTCGTTCGTGGATAACTTCATAAGCTCCTGGTTGTGCCTCTCACACAAAATTCGCATTCTGCGCAAAAAATGGGCAAAATAGCGATACCTTTAAAAAAATTTCCGTGTTGGTTATTTTTTTATAACCTACACCGCTTCTGATATAAGGCTGTATTAAGTTTATGCAGATGTATGTAAAACCCAGAAGAAGTTGTGGGAGGCCCAACTTTTTATTATACCGATCGATTTGGAATCACTCCTTGAATCGATTTAAACTTGTCTGTCCGTCCTATTTTCTGCTGACATGTTTTCGCCCAACGACAAACGCTATTGAATGTGGTTCGGGTCGGACCAATTTTCCGATCACTTTTCATATAATACCTTATTTTGAAATGTCGTTATATATAACCGCAAATATGTTACGGAAAGCAGGGTCGAGTATCGAGTGATAGCGTATTTATTTCTGGAAACTATTTGATTACAAAAATCTTCAACAAAAATATGCAGATAATTTAAATAAAAATTTAATAAATGTAAGAAAGAAGACATGCTGGCACTTAATCAGCAGAAAGGCGTACTTCAAAAATTATCGCCGTGTCACATAAGTAATCAGCTGCAATATAATGGCTTAAAAAAGTTATAGCACCCGACGGCTTTATTAAAATAATTTCATAGTGTTCTTTAGATATTCAAAGTTTTTTCACAAAAAAAAAAAAAAACACATCCACACACACATTGAAGCTTAAAAAAACACACTTTAACGTGTACGATACCTTCGAAGAAAAGAGAGTAATCATCTTAAAGGCTCACAATGTTTTCGAAGCATACAAATAAAGCATCCTTTCTCTAGTTTTTTTTTCTTTTTTATTATCATAAAAGTATTATTTTGTGTAAACATTTTAATTTAATCGTATAATAGGGAAACATTTAAACATTATTTTACAAAATTTTCTTTTAAAGATTTTGAAAACTCAGCTGTTGGGAAGCGGTTTTCAAAGATTCCTTAGAAGAAAGTATCCTCATCTATGGCAGCCTTACTTGAAATCGAAAAAACAAATATTTTCTGTTAATAGGTTGTATGTCATAAAATGCGATGTTCGGTAAAATCTATCGCACGGTTGCGATGAAGAAAGAAAAAACACACGTTAAAGAGCTAACTAATGCTACCTAGTCCTTCTCACTATGTAAAACTTGAATACTGAATGGTGAATTCGTCTCCGAGAAATCATGTCCACCGATTTCAAAACTAGAGTTTGGAGAGAAAAGCGATTAAAGTTTGAGGTCACAATAGATTTTCTTTTTTTTTACAATGTACCCGCAAGGATAATAAAAAGTGGAAAAAATAGCAACGTGGGGAAAATAACAGAGGTTATTGTCACCCAATGGAAACAGTACGACACCATAGACTATACTATATAAGCTAAGAAAATACATTCATTTACAAAACAATTTGGGGAACACAAATAAACTAATTTCACAATGAAAGATCCGATATAATATCGTGATGCCTTTTCAATCTTCTTATCTGATTGGATTCATTTAGATAGATGGATAGAGGGATTTATCAAGGGATTTATATGATGTTATGATATATGATTTCACTCTGACAAAATATTTTGAAGAAATGCGTTGAATTAGGTTAAGTCGCAGCACCGGCAACTTCCTACGATTCTCTTTCTCAAAGTTGTGGTCCGTTTAACTTGAAACTTTGGAGAAATATTTACACTTGTATGTAATGTAATGTAAAAAACAACAGAGCTTTTTCTTGCCAAAATTTCAAAAAAGGGCAAATGATCGTCTTGAGGCCTACGCATGTTTTCTACTAACGCCCTTTTTTTTTTTTTTAATTGACAGATGTTTTCATAGGTTTACTACCAAAGCATGGTAAAAATTTGTTGAACAATAGGGATAGTAGTGAAAAATAGTTTTCTTTTTCAATTATTTTTATTAAACTCTTCATACGCTTTTGTTTAAGCTGCGCTCGCGCCAGCGAGAAGACTTTCAATCGATGTTTTGGAGACTTTCGTATACCCGATCACGCTCAAGTTTTATACGCCCATTTAACTTCGAGGATAATTTTTGTGCATTTTCAAAATTTTGGCAAACATTTAATTTTTTTTTTTCGTCACTTTCTTTGAGATGGAAATCGAATAAAGGACTTGTTGAGTAGAACGTGAATTAAAAAGTAGAAAATAAATTATATAAAAACAAAAATAAAAATACTGTAGTGGGCCATGGTTCATTATTAAACACCCTACAGCGCTCCATTCCTATTCGTGTAACTACTTTTCAAAATAAAGCGTTATAGGGGAGGTGGTCGAAAAAGTAGTCCAATCCGAGCCATATTCTATAGGGTTCGTCTTTGGGTCAAAGCACATCAGTGTACAAAATTTCATCACAATATCTCAAAAATTGTGGTCTGTACGTTGAATACAAGACGGACGAACAGACAGACAGGCGGATAAGCAGAATTCGATCGAGTCAGAACCTGAACAGCAACTACGATGGAATTGCATTACAATATCTCAAAAACGGCGGTAGCTTGAATACAAAAATACAAGATGGACATATAGACAGACAGACAGACAGGCAGAGAAGCTTCGGCAAAGGTGGGTCTATCTTAAGTCCTGCTTTGTGCAAACTTAATACGCCCTTGTAACTACCACAAGTGATGTTGGGTATAAAATTTTTTTTTTTTTTAAATAAACTTTTATTTCAATGAATTAAAAAAAGAATAATCTCAAGTACCCCGAACTTTTATGTATAATTGCATAAAAATGACTGTGGAAACAAATTGATGTTTGACCTTTTAATTTATTAAAATGAAAGCTTAGTTAAAACTTTTTTTTTTACATAATTAATTTATTTTTAAAGTTTAATTTCAAAATCAAAAAGTTTTACAACCATGGTAGTTAAAAAGTTCTTCATCCTGTTCAACTATTTGAAATGTTAAACCATTTCGTTTTTCTTTGAAATGCATTCCAAATAAGCTTTAGCTTTACGCCGAAAATTGCCAAATAAACAAAAGAAAAGCAGCAAAAACGAAATTATAATAATAATCATAAAGAGCCCGTATAATACGTTAAATGACTTCCAACACCAAAGTGAAAAGAAAAAACGAAATGGAAAGAAAATCGCTTTTTTACTTCGAGCAGTTTCTCATTACTGCACTTGCACTCGCCAGACAGACAGACAGACGGACAGACAGACATACACTTTTGTCTCTCATCTCATTTAAAAGCAACTTATTTAACGCATAAAATGAACTGAAAAGACAAAAAAAAAAAAAAAAGTTATTATAAGAGAAAAGAAACTCTAAAGAACATTTTGCCTAAAAGCCATAAAACTATAAACGAAAGTTAAAGCTAAAATTGTCGCCGTGATTTATGTGGAAATGTCTTTGTCTGAAAAATTTGTAATAATTCAATTTTTGCCTGTACTGGAAGCAATGGCAAAGTAGTAGCAGCAAGCGGCAGCCGCCGCGAGAAATTTGCTCGCTTGTACGATTAGTCCGCTTTTAAGATTGTTCATGTAACGCTTAAAATGGTGAAATACTTGTGAAGAGACAAAACAAAAATTAAGTTTTTCTCTACCGTCAGGGCATACTTAAAACGAGGAATCTTAAAAAGGATACAAAAGAAACGAACAGAGAAATCTCGCTTTGAGACGACCGCGAGGTGCCCACCGTTGATGCCGAAAAATCATTTTTAACTAAACTTGGCCGACATTTATTTTTATATGCATAGTGATAATAAGGACCAGACATGTAGCTTACAATTTAAAGGCAAACCTTTTTACATTTTTCGATTACACGATTTAGGGCGTGATAGTTGTAAGATTCCTTTCACATCAAACGTCAAGCATTAACCGACGATATTTAAGAATATTTCTTTTGCATTTTGTACGGCACCTAAGGAAAAGGTTTGCGTAGGACTCTGAAAATAACTTTTCTTGCTTGCAGTGCCTGCGAGTAAAATAATTCCTTTTCTCCCATTACTGAAAGATATAGCTGTGATTTTTAGGGTATGTTTCGACCGATTCATCTACCAAGCATGAGCGTTCATATAAAATATCATTATATTCCCTCTCTCCCCCCTCCCCGCAAAATGCTGGAAAGATAACAGAAAACATCAAAAATTCTATCTATTATCCACTTTATGCCGAACACGTGCTAAAATTTAAAACGCATACTAAATTCTTTCTTGCCTTAACATCGGTAGGTTGAAGGTGTGCTATGTTTGTCCTCCCATTTAACACATTCACAAACGGGCAGTGACTGTAAAATATACACATTTTGGATCGGTGTAAAGGAGTCGTTCTAAATGTGCGCGCTTGCCCTTTTGTCCCTTTGCTTTGCTTTCTTTTTCTCGACCTTGTTACAAGCCTTGATATAAAAATTCGTAGCTAATGAAATAATAAAACCGATCTTTCCCATAGTAAGTAAAGGATTTACGATTTTTATACGACACTTGAAGGCAATTTAAAATAATGTTATTAAAGGATTTATCCTTAGTATTAGAGACGTAGCGTTGTATTTCAAAGTTCAGACTTTAAGATAATCGCCACCAACAGGTCGGGCTTAAAAATGCACGTAATAGGCCCACAAATCCACTCACATTAGGAGGTAAGTAAGATATTGTGATAAGGACGGACATTGATATTTGTAAGGACTGAAGAGGTAAAAAGTAAATTCAAAAGTGAGAAGTTTTTAAATTATATATGTATTATGTACATTTGAATTCTAGTTTATTTGTTCGAGATGACGGGTATGAAAAATTCACTTGAAAGCGCACAGAACTGCTGCTACTTACGTGTGTGTGCATTTTGCTTCTTTTTTTTTTTTGTTTTACAGTTTAATAAATAAATTATGCCACACGGTACGTATGACATTTTAAGAGTTCACAAAAAATTAAAGAGAAAAAAAAAAAACAAATTTAATTTTGCTCTTGTAACCACTCAACAGAAGATATATTAAATTTTGCACATACTTGCAACCAATAAAAATAAGTTTCGATGATGCTCGAGAACGAGTAGCAGAATCGACATCAGTCATATCAGACTACCCGGAGACCGCCAAACTCTTTTCAAATATCCAGAGTAGGCCTTGCTCCTACACACTTTCTCAGAATTTTTTTAAAATTTGTTCATATAACAATCGCTTTGTTCTGACACGTAAGCACAACGAAGCACACTTCACGAATAACGGAATCGGAATCCATATTAAAAGTAAATCATCCTGCGTATTATCAAACAGGTCAACCACAACAATGGATAATAGGAATCAAATTACTCGAGATGATGTCAAAAATAGCAATTGCTCTCAGTTGCTAGGATCTGTTACCACCGACGATAACGCTTGTGTGGTGTGTTCTAAGAACGTGGATATCTATTCTATCGGTGAGTGTGATCATCCAGTGTGCTACGAATGCTCGACACGTATGCGTGTATTGTGTCAGCAAAATGAGTGTCCACTAGGTCGACAAGTTTTATCCAAGGTCAGTGATCAACGCATATTATAGTTGTTGGGCAAGTTATTAACTGGTTGTGTCCTTAAGCCACATTTACTTATGAAAAATTGCCTTATCGGGAGTTGCAAGCTAAAAATAGATCCGAATATTATAGTAAAAAGTACAAAATCGGTTTCTACCCTTGTGAAGTTCAACAAAAATTTTTCGAATTGCTTCAGTTTTCAGTTGATTCAGTTCTGGCAGACGGTTTCAAAAGTCTATGCAACTTCTTGTATCTTAAAATGTGGCTCTCGGCGGCATTTGCAATTAAATATTTGCCTCTTCTTTGTCTTAAGTAAATGGTTTTTTTTTTTTTTTTAGAAAGGAGAATATTTGCATTACAAGTTGCACCTGAAACTTCAGTTCAGCCTTCAGTTATCTAGTTTTCCTCTGGTCACTGTATATAACATTACGTGTATTTCGCTTATGTTTTATGGGCGTGGTGAATAAATTATGTTTTGATTTGGTTCGTGTATATGTATATGCCTTGTTATATTTTTTATATTTATTGCCATACGGACGGATAGCGTACATAAAAAAATGAGAGCCGTAGAAACCATAAACAATACCTACCCTCAGTGTATGGCAAAGTCATTAAAGAAGTCTTCATTCGTTTGTTTTTCTGCACGTGTATGATTGTGTGTGTGTTGACATCACAGCTAACACTTTAAGAATTTTAAAATTATTTTGTGATATAATAATATTTTGCATGTTTTATGAGATATAATCTTTGAGAGAATGATCTTAATAATCTTAGTTCCCGGACATCTTGTAAAGTACTAAGTAATTTAATCACCATGGAATATATATTAAGTGAATCTAATATCTTTGTGGGACATTTCGAAAATATTATGTTCTAGCTCAAAGCTCTAGTTCAAAGGATAAAATATGCCAAGGACACGTTAAATGCACTGAACTGCAACTTGTGAGCCCCCCTTGTCCTCCTTTTGATTATCATTGTTTTCATTGGATGACTTGTTGTGTGTTTGAGCAGGACTTCCATTCTTGCGATGATACTGAAAAAGTTCATATTGTTTTGTCCGTAGCCTCAAAAATCCGAATGTCCTTTTACCACATTTCCATTCAAATTGTATTACAAAGATGGGCAAAATGTGTAGCCAGCGATGCATGACGTGCGGCCTCCAATTAGGTGTCTTTTGCCATTGCGTTGAACAAAAGACTTCAGATGCAAGTCTGAGAGTCAAGAACGTCTGATGCAAGTTTGGGTGCATGTGCGCAAATGTTTATGCATTACGAATGTAGTAGTATTGCCCTTAAAAGAGATATTTCCCTAACGAAAATTATACCGCCTGTTGCGAACATCCTGATCAGTTGCGAAATAATTTAATACACGCACTAAATCTGTATAGTAATTATTTTCTATAAAGCACTTGATTATTTCGCTATACATAGTCTACTTAAGTGGTGAGAAGTTCTATCGACAAATTTGCAAAATTTTAAAAGTTGCAAGAGATCACTGAAAAGGCTCCCAATCATCATAACAACGCTATATAAGAGCGAAACAAGTATAGTGAATCGAAGAGAATTGGTGAGGATCCGATTCCAAAGACCCGATTGTCAAAATAGCAACTATATGGTTAAGAATATAAATTGTACTAATCGGTAAAATAAGATCAGATCTACGGGTAAACATTGTTCGTTAACTTCTGATCTCTTTTACCTAGGAAAGGGTTGAAAGATATCTGTGTATAATAATAAAGAACGATTTATAATTTGTCAGAGACTTCGTTATCGCACGGAAAAATTACGTTTGCAAATATTTGCAATTTACTCTGAGCTGTCAAACCCCCCCAGTTTTTATTACACAACCATTTTTATACGACACTTGAAAACAATTTAAAATAATGTTATTACGTAGAAACACTTAGAGAATACGGTACCTTAACGTTTCGAACGCATTTCCAAAATAGCAAATTGTTAACAGAATCAATCGAATGATTAGAATCGAAAGGTAGACTTACTCGCCGCTTCAAACGAGAAGTATTTAGCGTTAACAAGGAACAATTTTGAAGATGACGAACGTCTACATTCGGGTAAATAAAGCTTCATAATTCTCTTGGACATAATAGAGGTCGTCTTGTCATAAGAATACTTGGGTTCTCGCATATAGATCTTTTTCTGAATAAAGCTAAGGTTTCTTACACTCCAGTGAGCATACAATCAAGAATTCTCAATGAAAGCTCAGACGTACGGTAATATTTTCACAAATATTTTGTACACTTATTTATGCCGAGCCCTAATTTACGTTTAGGAAGATATTTAGCATCTTTTTTAATACCCGCCATTGAAGGGTGGGGGGGTCTACTCATTTGTTTTTTCGACAATGTAAATACATCGCCAAAGGAAGCTTCAAAAACCCTATAAAGTATATGTATTCTTGATTAACGTAAAATTCGGAGTTTATTTAGCCATATCCGTCCGTCCGTATGTTGTTGGCAGTCTCTTGATCGCAAAAATGAAGATATCGACTTCAAATTTGCTTTGAAACATTGGAAGTTTCTGCACGTAAGCTGTTGTTGAAAATGGGTCAGATTGGTCAGAGCAGAAGTGCTCAGTGGAGCGAAAACTGAACGAAATTCCCTTTTTTTTTAACAAAAATTTTGGATTTTTGCTCGTTGCTCGGAAATTGTTACCATTAGAAGACTGAAATTTTTCACATTTACTTTACGAAAGACTGGATTCTTTACCTTCGAAAATAGAAAGAATCGGCCATGCCCACACAAAGTTACAAGTGATTAAATTTTATTTTTTTCACTTTTTTGAGGTTT
>KK502480.1:815451-857740 GCA_000688735.1 Glossina austeni | reverse complement strand
AATGAAGATATATTAACTGCCTAATAATGAGTTAAACCTAAAATGAATACAATATGCACCGCGACCGCAATTATTCTTTTTTTAATAATACCAGCGATATGGGTGTCAATCAGAGGAATTTTGAGAGTAAAATGCGAAAAGCACAGCTGGGGGCATGCGGGATTCGGACCCCCCAAAAAAGCTTCCTTACGTGTTATTTTTCTGATTTTTATGATGAACTTTAAAAGAACGCACAGGTGGTAAAATCCACCATAAACCGAAGCTTTTGCTAACACAGGATCACTGCCGATAATTTTGTGATAGCTGACGATGATAATTTTCGACTTATTCATAATGAATCTATTAGATCGTATATATTTCCTGGGAAAGGATTGCGGTAGTCTTTCCAGTGTTTCGGAATCGTGTTTATATTTGTTGTTTTTGTTGACCACTCCGAGTTTTGAATTTTTAAGTTCCTATTTTACTTTTTACCCAAAATATCGAGCTTATAAATGTATATAAAGACAAGCAAGTCGTGGATAACTAAAGATTCGGTGCAAGCTAAATACAAACTTTTTCTAGTTCTCTTTTTATAAATAATAAATTTTATAGCGGCATCTCTCACACAGCAGTTTTATGTCATGCAACATATGTACATAAATTTAACTAATAAATGCTTTGAAAAATTTTTAAAAGCTATTTTTTTTTTTTAATAGATGTAAAATTGAGAGTTTATGCCGTGTGCGATACTTTTGTAATAAAGAATTTTAACAACCTGTTAATTTTATTTTATTATAAATATGCGCATAAATATTAAGCATAAGTTAATAGATATTACAAAACGACATTCAAAGTATAGATCACGGTTTGCAACGTACAAAGTCAAAATATCCCCGTACAGAGCTATTCACAAAGACAACAAGATAATGTAAAAATGTATTTTTAATGTTTTACAGTACTTTTTGTTTAATTGCGTATTGTTGAGGAAAAAATAACGCGTTCATTGAAAAGCTAAAATCTTATGCAAAGGACGTTTTCTTCCTTTGTTCCACACTTTTGAGTTTCTGCACAAAAATTGCAAAATAAAAATTCATTTAATGATTTTTTCAGGGTTCAAATGATTTCACTTTTTTTTTTATAAAATAATAAGAGCATTATGTAACATTTTTTAATTGTGCCTCCGCATGTCAATATGCAACACTCCAACGTTACTGTAGTGCGCGCAGCGGCTGTTAGACTTTTTGAATGCTATTTTGACCGAATGTGAATTTCGGCTATGACTAGCTTAAGAATCGTCCTTGGGATACTTTCGAAAGATCTTTAACTTATTGACAGTTAGCATATTGTCCACTAAACTCTAAAATTAATTGAGCCTCATCCAACTCTTTTTATCTTATGCTTAGAAAACAACAATTTGAAAACTCACTTTGTCCACTTTTCAGTCTGATATGACCTGACGAGTTGCTTGTAAGCTCCTGTATGATAGCTCACAAAAAAAAATAAGCACAGCTGTTCTTTGCATGGTTTAATTTTTTTCCGCTGGACTGCTGCACGCGTATTTATCATTCAATGTGTAATAAAACGCATCTTGTACCATAATATAAGAAAATGGATAATTTTTTTTAGTTTTTTGAACCATCAACAAAGAATACATTTTGGTTTAGTGATGTTGGTTTATCAGTCCACCCTTTTGAAATAATCGATTACTCATCGGGTTCTCATAATCGACTGTTACAAGCACTAAGACAAGACACGGTTGCAATTCGATCCGGAGTACATCTGCAAAAAAAATGTGCTTAAAAATTGGAACTGACATAACGGAAAGAGAATTATATACTTGCACCTCCATATACAGAATCGCTTACATATTTATAACCCTATTGAAAGTTGTCCGTAAGTGGAGACGAGTTGAAACGTATTTTGGAACTTAATGCGGCAATCCTGAATGGAATGACGTAAGTGAACCAAAATATCCGAACTTTTTTTAAGCAACATAGTGAATCATCTGGTTTTGATTCGTTGAATTGCAGAAGAAGAAGAAGAAGAAGAAAATATGCAAACATTCAGAGTGCTTCATATCAAATTCCTCCGCACATGACATTGCGTCGACATGCTTTTTAAAGTTACAAAACATAAGTTGCCATAACTTTAGAGTAGTTTTTTCTAGACGCTACGAGTTATTGGTCCGATATTTATTTTGCCCGATGACAATTTGCTTAAAACGGTAAATATCCAAGAAAATGACGATTCTCCACTTCTTCTTTGCAGATTTGACGGTATATGTGTATATTTTTAACCTAAAAAACAAAGTAAAAAATCTCTTGTCGAATTAAATGAACTGGCCTTTAAAAGCTAAACTCCGAGCATATTTTCATAAATATTTTTTTTAGTTTATCGTCAAGATGATCATTAGGTAAATACCTTTAATAGTTAAACCTGGGCACAATGGTTTACGCAATATAGTAACAGCTAGCAAAGTGTGCAATGTAGTCTGGAATGTAGGAGCGGCTATAAGACGCTTTGGGATTACTCAAGTTAGCAGTCCATGGCCGTATGGAAGAAGTGGTATTTAAGTGTGTGGACAACATCGGAAGCATGAAGATTTTATATTGCTTTTCCAACGACAGGTCATCGGAAGATGTTAACTTGTGGTCATTTTGGTGGATAGCTATTTTGCCCCAAACGAATAGAATTTTATACAACGGATATGTGGTTTCTCTCAAGCGTTCACAATTCAAGCAAAACAAAGTGTGAATTAATTGCGTTTACAGTTTGGTTGTTAAAGTCGACTAACGTACAAAAACTACTGTACGCAACTTCAATGTTGCTAAGAGCAAAAAGGAGAAGAAGAAGAAAAACCAACAACACAACAACAAAGAATCACTTACGTACATTTGCACAAACGATGGTAAATGAATTAGGTCGCGCATACACAGCTCAGGTGTACGAAGTGTGTCTTAAGCCGATTATAAGCAACCTCCCGCGAAACGATTTTCACGCATAAAAAAATCCTCGTATATATGAATGCACGTAATAGTGCACATACACATCAAATTATTTAAAACAAAAAACTGTCATATCATATTTTGCATCATTACCGTTTGTTTTTCACACCTCAGCTGTTATTTCCTTGATTAAGCTGCTCAGACGTGAGAGTGCGCTTTTTCTTTCTTTGATTTATTTTCCTTCTTCTTCTTCTTTTCACTGTATTCTCTACTTCTCTAAGGTCGCTTTTCTTACAAAGGTTTCTTTTTCAAACACCTCGCCAAGGCTGAAACGAAACAAAACGAAACAAAACAAAGAAAGAAAAAGAAAAATAAAAATAAAAAATAAAAAATACAAAATCCATCTCTATTTTCCCCTCGTAGTCTTTGCGTTCGCTGAATTTTAATGACATTTTTCCAACCCACTTCGTGTTTTATGTAAAAACGTCGTTAATAAAATTTTCCTGTTTCTTCTTATATGACAATTATTCGAATTTTTGATTAAAATTTCCTTTATATGACGATGACTTTATTTTTTTCCATTGTACCCGCCGAAGCCACGCAAATCTCCCCTTTTCTGCAAGCTATATGATAAACTTGCCTTGACGCATCCTTTAATTACATTTTTCCCCTATTTTTACTTTAAACCCTTGTATTCAAGTGACCGCTTAACGTCAAAGTTGTGCTGCAAGAAGATCTTCAAATTTTAATTTCAATATAAATTTTCATTGATATCTGTTTGGTTTGTGAATTTCTTAACTACATCTGATCGATAATAAAAAGATTTGTTAGACTTTCACATAACAGTATTAAAAAATGCTAAGCGGTTTGTGTCTGTCTGTTAAATAAATCGAAAAAATCGTAAACGAATAGAAGGTTTTCTACTGAGACATGATTCCGAAAGTAATTTAAAAACGTTTAACTGGGAATATGTAGCACCAGTTTTCGTTTAAGTATATTTTGATTTATGTAAGGCTATTAAACTCCAATCTTCATACATTAAGCCACAAAAAAAAAGTTTAGTAGGTTTTTGTCTTTTTATCAATACTTCTTCTGTTAAGTTAACAATGCTCCGTAGAAACACTTCTTTTTCCTACACTTTTCATTCACTGGCCTATTCATACTTCTTATGGGGGGGGATGTAAATGCTTTACGATGCCTGCTTCGTAAACCCCATACGACAGTGGTTTCCAACCTTTTTGTACCGGCGCCCCCCTTTTAAAAAAAAAATTAATGCGCCCCCCCCTTTGAAAAAGCAAAAAAAAAAAACCGAAACAATCAGATGCTTCTGATTTTACTGAAGTTTGGCGCGAGTAAGCACGAGAATAACCGGGATGTTGCAAGTGCTTATCTTTTGATTCCACGCCCCACCGGTACTCGGCTCCAAACGCGAGCGAAGCGAAAGCGAGATATTTCGATTCGAAGAAGAGTATGAATTGGATGTTTTAGCATTCGTACACCAAAAATCCGCGGCGAGGATTGTGGATTACGTATATTGCTGACTCATTTTTTTGACACCTATTTGACTTTTTTGGTTTGTATTTGAAAATGATGTTTTGGAAACAGCTACATGCCCCCCTTGCAACAGTATTGCGCGCGCCTAGGGTGGCGCGCCCCACAGGTTGGGAACCACTGCCATACGGCATATGGAAAGTACTTTAAGCCAATTGTTTTCATTTTAAACAGATCTAAAGTCTTGTTAAGAACGACTTACTCTCGCCATTTTGTTAGCGTCAGTTGCGGCTCAATAAGAAGCAAAAAAAAAGAAGGAAAGAGTGAAATTTTAAGATGTACAACTTCACGCCATTTAATGATCGGATAGGTTGTGGTAGATATGTTACTCTTCAGATATGCCCTGCTTTTTCCTTATCGTGCCCGCACGCGCTGGGCATTTGTTTAGAAGACGCGGCTTTATTTTCCATGTTAAAATTATTCCATATTACATAATAGCACTACTGCTACTACTACTACTACTGTTAGTCTTTTCAATAAAAACCGTCTATTTTGTATAAAAAGTGCACGTTTATTGTAGGAAAATGACTGACCATTTGTAATATGGATGGATGGACGGATGATATGTAAAGAAGTGCCCTAGTGTTGCTTTTTTCGACATTCTGGCCGCCTTTTGAACAGAGAGCCGTTCAAAACGGTTGGTTGTTGTTACTAGCGTTTGGCTGTTCTTAGAGACTTTAACAGACCACTCCCTTCTGGACCCGCCAAACACAATGTGTCGTCTTCTTTCTATATCAATTCGGTCTTTCCAAACAAACTATCTACACCTAGATCTACACCTAGATAGTTTGTCCGGATTTTCCCACGAATATTTGCGACTGGTATTCTCAAAATAAATTCACTTTTAATCATGTCCAACAGTAAGGTACTAAAGTGACTTGCTTTTGTATCGTTCGACAGAAAAATAGTGCCGTCGGCGGTTTCCTCCAACTGTTGTTGGCGTGCTGTGTCGATCAATGTCATGCGAGGCACGTCCAACTGCACACACTTATAGGGTAGAGTAACACAAGTGTTTGCAAACGTTCAGCATTTTAACGGAACACTAGTGTCTCCTTTTTTCATTGCATAAAATTTTCCATCTTTCTTTTAAAATGCCTACAGTCTGTGCTTTGGAGTGTGCTTCATTAAATGTCCCTTTGTTAGTCGATTCATTGAAAATATTCCTATAAAGTGTAGTACGAGGATGCCAAAGCCTAACTTGAATCACTTGAACCATTACATTACAAATGTTATATACTGTGAGGACGTTTCCTCCCTTTCCTTTGGCTGGGGCAGCTCAGCGGCCCAGGGAAGGAGAACACAAGAAAATTTCTATTTGCGGTGACTTGATCCTTCTTTTATTAATTGATTACATTTCGCAGATTCCTTCAGGGTTTATAAAGTTTATTCTCATATCTTGATATTCATTTCCTCGCCATCACTTTTATTTAATCGCGGTATTCATTCCCCGATGCTCACGAACTGGCTCGACTAACTGGCTCGAGAGCCTAACTTCAACTAACTCAAACTAATTTTCTCTATTCTATTCTTACCCTATACTTAAGCTATCCCTATTCTATTCCTATTCTATCTTAATCTATTCCTATGTTCTATTCTTATTCTATCTTAATCTATTCTTAAGATAACTTATCTCCTATTCTACCTTAACTAGCACTTCCTTCCCCTCTTCAGAGACGGAGAATCCGTGAGCCCAAAACGATTGACGACTTTGGGTCCTCACAATACCTTCAGATGTGTATGCTACCAAATATGTATGCGTATAAATTAATTACCTAATAACCAAAAATTTCGGAATGTGGAGATAAAAAATGTGTTAGTACCCATTGTTTCATTCGAAATAGAATCAAATTTTTTTTTTGTATCCTTTGCGTAGTTAAGTCAAACTTTTAAATGTACTTACTTTCGTTGGTTTATACTTAGATGAATTAAAAGTTATCTGTTTAGTTTCCTTTTTTCCTTACTTGACTGTTTACTTTCTTCTTCTCTCTTCCTCGCATTTGTTTGAATGTATCGTGTTATTCACACATTAACGATATCATAAATGTTCCATTGCTTTTGTCTTTGATTGAAATACTTTTCTCGATTCGTTAGGTGTGCAGTTGTATGGACTCACAAAACGATACTATCGAGAATGACCGTCAAATCGAATACGTACTTGATATGGAGAACGATTTGAGACATCTATTGTTTCCGTCTCCGAAAGCATGCCTTTACTTGCCAATAATGTGTAAATTTTCGAACCGATATCCTGAACGCGGCAACGAAAGTTTCCAATTCCATAAACGAAGATTGAAAGCACGATCACAGAGTACGCAGTCATCATCATGGAAGACATGTGCAAATCCACAGCTAGCAAAACAATCACCACAGCTGTCCACTAACACCTGCTGGCTGGTCTTCTCTCTTCCTCTCGAAGTAAAAGTAAATCTTCCACTTACCAATTCCTATTTCCATTAGCTCTTCGAAGGAACACAAGCAAGTTTGTGAAAATTCGTTCGCGCCAAACAATAAAAGCAATTCCAACAACAAACATCTTTCTCTTCTCGATCTCTTTTCTATTTGTGAATAAATTTCTTGGAACAGACCGACGGAGACACGGACTGATTCATACTGCAAGTATGAAGACCCCGTTACTTTAATTCTTTTTACTTTTTTTTTTCTCTAATCTAAAGCAACACTTCACTAAAATGCTTTGTTAAGTGTGTTTCACGTTCGGCAAGCAACCATGTAACTGTCACGGGGCCACAAGTAATTACCAACGAAAATTAATTTGTTTCAAGTGTTTCTGCTCGAAATGAGAGAGAGAGGGAGAAAGAGAGAGAGAGAGAGAGAGAGAGAGAGAGTAATCTCTGGTTATTGGTTTTTGAAAAAATTTAAAATCGTAAATCACTTGCTTCGCCATATGGCGACATAATGCGAATCCACTTTTCATCCCAAGCTTCCTAAGTGTTTCTACGTGTTTCCTCATTCGTTCCCCAAATTAAAAAGGAATTTTAAAACAACAAAAAGTTAATTACACTCAATTACTTTATTATTGATAAATTCTAAATTAAGTTGTTGTGAACACTTTCATAGCTACATACATGCATTTAGGTTTGCGTACGGCGTACATGTTGTCTGCTTTTTTCCCCTTTTTTTCTTTTAAGTTCTAATGTTATGTTTAAATAAAAACTTTCAGCACAAACAGAAAGTTAAGTGCTTTTCACTTATACATATTTTTGTTGTATGAAAATTTTAAAATTAGTTAGAGACAAAAAAAAAAACTGCAACTGTAAGAAAAGCTAAATAATAAATAAAGTTGGGAAAAAGGTAAAGCATAAGAGAGATAGTGTGTGTGTGAGACGGATAAGGTAAATAGAAAACGTTTGCTTGTCAAGAGATATAAGAAACAAGCCAAACACTAAAATCATTGTAAACTTGAAATAGGATGAGAAATTAATGCAGGAACAAGACCAGAGACAGACTAGCAGGAAATTGTTATGCACTTAACGTTAACATGCGTCCGCCGGTATGCATGGATGTGCTTAACAAATAGACTCATACATATGTAAACATATGCTGTTCTGCATACATGTATGCCTAAGCTATTGAGCGTTTTGCGACAAGTGAGTGTGAGTGAGACAACATAACACAAAACCGTAAAAAAAAAAAAAAAAGGAAAACCTATAACCATGTTTGACTACGTAAGGGAAAGTTGTTGTGGCAATATATGGGCAAAATTCTGGTGATGGTGATGAGATGACTGTAAAGTTTTAAATTGTTTATCAGTAAAACATTAACACGCCATCCATAAATGAATTGAGCGAAGCTTGTTCGCCTACCAGCGGGACCATAACTATATTTACGTGTATCTATCTCTTGTATGCTTCCGAGCATCGGCCTACTTTGTAACATATTAAGCATAGAAACGAACATTAACATTGTTTTGTAAAGCGTTTTCTTTTTTCTTTTTTTTTTCTTTTTTTTAATTATACGAAACAGCAAACTGATCGTTGAACGTGAATACTAGCTGTGGGTATAGTTAACATAATTGTGGTTTGTATGCTTTATATGCTTTATAGGTGCAGTTGAATGGATTATGCAGAGGACGTGTTAAATTTCCCAAATATTTTGCTCCTTTTTTCTTTTTGAAAAGCATAAGGAACACTAAAGCTCTCTTTTCGTGTATGTGGGTGCAGCATTGTTTGAAAAATTGCGGTTATATGATATGTGGGCAGTCAGTATAAAGTCACATACGAAGAGCTTAACATACACATAGTTATACTATTATTGTCACCGGAAGCAAATTCTCAGCTGCAAAAGAAAAAGCAATAGCTACCATAAGATAATGAAGATGCCATTGGCGATGATGGTGATGATGATGATGGTGATGATGATGATGATGGCGACGATGATGATGATAATGTTGATAAAGATGATAACATGTTTATTCCTCAATGGTGCATAAAGTTGTATGAGGGCGTGTGGGATAACTGGATGCTATTGTTGCTGTTGCTGTTGCTGTTGCTGCTGGTGTTGTTGTCCCCGTTACAACTGTTACCGAGTTATCAACTTTTGCTGAGCTCAACAAACTAGTGCTCGAGTTGTTGCCAATGCGGGTGCTTTTAAAGTTACTTCTTATTGTAGCGTATGGACTGTTAGTAATACCTGTTTTCTCTTTAGTTACTCGGTAGTGTTGATTATGTCGTTGTTGTTCTTGTTGTTGCTGTTGTTGTTGTTGTTGCTGCTGCTGCTTTTTATTGTGATTTGTGTAATGTACATAAATACCAGCATCACGCAACTTCCGGTATAATGATATATATTTGCCCGCTGTGGTGGTACGAGGAACAATAAACCTTTCACAGAATGCCGTTTTACTATTTGCCGCCTCACTCAGCTTGTCATAGCCCAATGCCTGCAGGAAGGTCAACACGAACGTATAGCAATTGTGTTGTTCTTCGTGATAGTGTGACACTGTCCACTTGCCCGGCTGTTGACAAACCTACAAAACAATACACATAAGCAACAAATGCAAAAAATTAAATGTATCAAGTGACCATAAGTTTCTCTATAGAGGGATTTATGCTCAGCTTTATGTGGGATTTCTAAGTTGATGATGCAAAAGCAAACATAAGAGTACAATACAAAAAGATATTAAAGTGAATGGAGGGTATAATTAAAAAAATAAACTCTCATATGCTAGCCTTCCTTTTAAAGTAAAGACAAGCAGGATTCGAAAACTTGTCTAAACTTGTACGCAATTGTTGTGTGCATTTCAATGTTATACTGGGTAAACTAGACATACGACCATAAAGAAGTGCTCGAGAGATATGAGAAGGTTTTCTCTTTCTCTTCTTCTTTTCTTTGTTGTTGTTACGGGTGTAAGAATGACGTGGCAGATGAAGCAGAAGAAACGCATGAAATTTTCTATGATGTCAATATTTTTTGTTCTCTACGGAACAGTTTACTACGGAAAGTTTATTGCAGCTTGCACCCTGGCCTCATATAAAGCACGAGGCATAATTTGTGGGAATGATTATGGACGACGCATTATTAGGGGTCTGCGAAGCGATTCTCTCTCTACCTTGACAGGTAAGTGCGGTGGTACTTACATGAGGAGGTGGGTTACTTAAATTTGCAATCGCATTGCAAATGAACGCTTGACCTATGGAAAGGCAAAACACGTGGGTAAGGCTTGGCCGTATCAGCGATGACATGTGACATTGTGTTTATTGTGGACGAAGAACATTTTTCTGCCAATTTCAAAGAAGCAGTTTTACACGGATTACTTACTCCACGTGGAGATAGTCTTGTAATATTTACTAAACAACGTGAAGCATGATCAGAATCCCATCCAATCATCACAAAAAGCCTCATGTCAAATAATACTGAAAATGATCGATCGACCAACTTCGACCAACTCGAAATATTTCGAAATTCTTTGCGAACTCTGTTCAGCAATTTTCCTTAAAACATTAACCCACTCAACCATGTTCCAAGAAGATCCTGGTAATGAGACAGTAACTAATAAAGCAACGGTAAAATCGTGTCCCAGTGGCAACGTACAAACGAAATGTGCTTAATCAAGGCAACAATTAGAAAATTCCAGTCCCATTGCATCTGATATCGAATTCTTTCCTTCCTTTAAATCTGGATGATGCTAAAGATGATTTTCACGAACAACTACAAAATTTCCTAAGATGATAACAAGAGACGATAGCGTGAAATAGAAGATGCATGATAATGTTAATTTTCCTGTGTATCCGAGATATGTTGTTATTTCGTCCTTAGCAAGCGAAATTACTTGCTTAAGAACTTTTTAAAGAAGGTTTACAGTAATTCCGGACGAATTGTTTGAAAACATTTGATAAGGACTCAATCTTCAAAATTATTGAATCATTGTTCCGAACATTTTCAAGGCTTTAGTACTTAAATTGCGTCATTCCCTTTCAAGTTTTCGAAATTTTCCCTTGGCAAGTGTGGGCAGTAAACTACTGATACTCAAAAGCGCTAAATCGTTAAAGCGTATGTGAAAAAAGTCACTCTTTTATTCTGAATTGAATTTTGAAATTCATTAAGTACTAAAAAATATGTGCACTCTTTAGGACATCTGCCGCCCCTTTTTTACCCCAGTAGACCCTCTAGCAAAAGGCATCAGAACAACATTTTGAGATAATTTTGGCGCATTTGTCCGCTCGTCCATACGCCTATCTATGTGATTATCGTTTATCGTGTGATTGCTTACGATCACAAACATTTAAAAGATGCCATAAACGTGAGCGTTGGCTGATGTTATACATATATTATATATATTTTTTTTCATTATAAACTCACACCTGATTCGATTCGTTAATGATTTATTTATTAGACAGTCTTTTTTAACTTTTCTTCAATGAGAAAATAATCATTCAGAGCAGCGTTAGGCAACCGCGAAGTTTATAGAACAACATTAGCTTCAATTTTATTAAAAAATTTGCCTGTATTAGGAGGAGTTATGTAGGGTATCTAATGGCGGCCTTGCCATACTATAGAATACTTACTTGTTTTAAAATATCATTACATGAATAAATATATTAAGGGACGGAGTGTAAGGTACTTAAAGCAGGGCCGTGTCCCAGCGTAGTGGTTCTACTCCTTTCTTTTTCCTTTTTCCCGCTTATTAATTTATATATTCATATACATATTGTGTAGCTTAACGATTCTTCCTTTTATTTTCAACTTTAATTAGCTTAAATCTTGAAATTTTTGCATTATTTAATTTATTTCATTATATTAATGTTACGTTCGACTTGCTTTGATACGATTTTTCCGATTCCCGTTCAACTTTAGCCCAACGTTCCTTTGATTATTGAGCTGTTTCCCGACCGTAAGCATAAATCTATGGCTTTGCTTCAGTAATTGTGCATTTCGCGTCATCCTGATTGACGCAAATCATCTCTTCGCCACCACGGATACGATATTGTGTTTAAACACAAAATTGACTTGTTTGGCAGCAAGGAGGGAAATCAAACAAATAAGTTGCGAAGCGTTATGCAATATTGATTGAATTATTGAAATTGATATGGTGGAGGTTAATGATCTTTCCGGACGTGCTGTGGTTTCAACTGTTTCTCTTTCCATCGCTTAAAAAACTTTTAACACTTAAATGCATCGGCCAAACAATTTCACTTTTTAATAAGAATTCCATAGACTTTCTCTGTTTAATAAACTAATTGACTTTGAAAATGACTTCTAATAACTAGAAATTCATGAAACTGGATCAATCGGTCAATTTGTATTCGAAGCCTGCATAGTTTTCTAAAAGTATTATTTTTATTATCATTAATTTAGGCAGAGAAATAAATTCCAAGACTAAAGTCTTAGTGTACTAGTAGTTATGACTATCGGTTTTATTAAAAAAACTCTGCTGCACTTGAGATTCGAATCCATGACCCTTGAGTTGGTAGTCGAGATTCTTGGCCTTCGGCCTCTTAGGCGGATATTTTTCAAATAAAAATATCGCTTTCTTTTTTTTAAGCATAGCGTATATTCATTCTTGATAGCTGGATGTCAGATTCAAAAGCAATTCAAGTAGATCGCCCGTTTTAGTCTTGAAGGAGTTGCCATAATCCTTCGGACGTGTTATTCTAAAGTTTGCCTTGAAAAATTCGCTTAATTAGCAAAATATTTCGAAATTTTCAATTTTTTAGTTCGAGGAAGTGAATATCAGCAATGACTCTGTAGTAGTAATAAAGTACGAAAGTTTTTTATTCGTCGTCATGTGAACATGTGATATACATCATCCTTTGTATAGGTTTTTGGTGCTAATGACCGATTTTACACTTCAATCTTATTTCAAAAACATTTCGGTGCCTGCTATAAGCTGGCGGCTGATGACACGATAGCAGGCATGTTTGCTGGTTTTTGCAATTACGGGGGCTTGCAGAAAAGTTTCCAATCAAAGAAAGAAAGACAGAAGACATTTGTTCCTAATTTCTATATATCTAAGTAGTTTGCTTGTAAGTCTGCACAATTTTCCCTGCGACGCTTCAATCACTTTCACCCGCCTAAATAGTATTTGAGAGAGTTATCAGCGGACATTCTTTTTTCTTTTGGAATTTCATATTTAATTTACAATCAGTTCGAAAGATTAATAAGAGAATGCAGTGGCAAGGTGAAGAAAATCTCTTCTTCTCTTAGTGTAACTTCCAGCTTAAAGAATAAAAAAATCGCTTGAGGTAAGGTCTAGTGAAAAAGGAAGGTGGCTCAGCAATTTCCACAGTAAATCGTAAATATTCACCATGGCAACCGTTGAAATGGGAGCCGGCACCTTGTCCTGCCACAAATGTGTGCCGGCATTTCTCACTTCAGCTGTTGAAGTAATGATAAGGAGCATAATATGCTCCTATATTGGCCTTTACTCTTTCAAGGTAGTTGCTTAAGACAACTCCTTGGCTATCCCGGAAAATAATCGCCATCACTTTGCCAATTGAAGAAAAACCCTTTGTTTTTTTTTTGGGCACCGGTCCAGTTAATCATTTCAACTGTATGTTCCTCTCTGGAGTGTGGGGTTGTGCTTGCAATAATTAGCTGACGTCAAAACTATAATTTTTTAATCTTAACCTGCGCCACCAGATATTTGGGACCCGGTGTTAGGATAGATGTTTGGTCTAATGTGAGCAAAAGCAGCACCCACCATGCGGTCAAGTTCTTATGCCTAAATCCTGATTCAATATATGATAGATATGTTCTTGGGGTATATTGAGGGCCTCAATATTTCCAATTTTCACCAAAATACTTACATCGACCCATTTAAACCGTTATCAAGGTACGTTAGCTCATCCGAAATGCAGCTTTTGCGGGAAAGTGCTGCCATTTTCGTGTTCAGCTCGAAAGCTCTTGAGCTCAACATTTGAGCAAGAATTCTTTCCTATTCTCGAATCTTACGCTGGTCAAGGAAAGTTTTATTAAAGAATTCATTTACGGACATTTCTTTACGCTACATACGATACGCAATATGAGTATAAAATCAATTTAAAGGCTTGAAAGTATCGTAGTACCTTTGCTTTTATAAAGGCATCAAGTTTTTCAAAGCTTAATATTTCGTTCATATTTTTGCAAACGAATAATAACCTCGAGGAAATACCCAAACGATTTATCTTTGATTTGTTGGTATGGGGTAAGTAAGTAGAAGTTGACTATGTTTTTAGTCGTTTTAATCTTACCTGTAGTAATATTTGATCCCAGTAATCATACCAAGGCTCAGGTACATCACCCACCAACAAACATTGCCACCATTCGGATAGATTGTCGATGCGATGACGCCGCAAACCATTGCGATCAAATTCAACCACACAACCAGTCGATGTTGTGACAGCAATATGCAAATCTGTGGAATTATTATAATCACTGGAAGGTATGTGTATAAAAAATCAATAGAAAAAACAAAAGATTTTTCGCATTAAAAAAAGAATGAGGAAGACTTTAAAAAAGAGTTTTAAAGGCAAGAAAAAAAGAAACTTTCTTTCTATGAGCATTATTTTGCTTACGTAAGAATGAATGTGTTGTGCAAAATATTTGTTTTTCACTCACTTCAAGAAGTCACCTATAGTGGGTCGTAAAATAATTGCGCAAGGGTACTGACTGGCTCGTATAAATGGATATGGCAAACGAAATGGTAGCAATCGACTGGACATCAGTTGGGCAGCAATGCCTTCATTTGCATAAGATTTATGCTCGGTATCTACGTTTTCATCTTCCACGTCGTCATTGGTTTCATGAGCAATGTAAGCATCATTACTGTTGTTATTGTTATTGCTTTTATTATTGTTCTGAACAAGAGTGCTCTTGTTCTTATTATGTTTTGGTCTTCCACTGGGATCTGTATCCAATTCGATTTTACATTGCGGACATTGATGAGGTAAAACGAAACAGAACACTTTTACGGTGCAATGATGGAAGCACAAAATGCCCGGATCTGAGGTAACTGTGGCCTTTCTTCTTGTTGTTGTTGTTGCTGTTGTTGGTGTTGTTGCTGTTATTGGTGTTGTTGTGGCTGCTTTTGCAGATGTCATTGTGTTTAAGGAAGTTGTTCTTATCGTCTTTATTAAGCAACTATTCGTTGTTTGGACAGGTGATGTTGCTGCATTTGTAGCTGTCAACATGTTGTTTGTCCGACGTTGTAAAACCGTTATTGCTGGCTGCGGTGACTATAATCTGCAATTTTAAACGTAAAATTCTTATAAATTTACATTATTACCGAATGATTGCTATCTTAACTTAGTTGCACAAATAATCCCTACGGAGGCTCATTAAACGAAAGCTTCCATTCCACGGTATGCCTGCGGCGATATTTTTACATTTTATTCTGTCTCATAAAATCAGTTTTATTCTCTCTTTAAAAAACAACAACAACATTCCCTCCATGCCGTACCTTTCATACTCGCAGCTATAATCTTGTATTGCTTTTAGAAGATTTCGTTTATAGTGTATTGTGCTTAGAATGCCATTACAATGCACACACATACATACAATCGACCTGTTTTTGCATGTTTGGTATTTTGCTAGCATTGTATGCTTTGCCTTTTGATATTAACATTGCGTGTTGTTGTCAATTTTACCGTTGCTTCTACTTAAGCCGAAACCATATACGATTGTGGTATAAGCATATTGAGTACTTATAAGCACATTGGGTGTAACCACGTGCAGGTTCAAGCATCTCGAGCATTAAAGATGTTATAAAATGATATATATATACATGAATATATCAATATCATGTATATACGTATACGTACGCGTGCAGATGAATTTAAAAACACATTCATATAAATGGCGATTAAGTTTGATTTACGTCGAATCTTTTGTATGCAAAAGTATTTTGTGTGTTTATGCGGGCCCCCATAAGATAGTTAATATTAAAATTTGGCTAACGAATATATATATATATATATATATGTATATGTATATGTATGGGTGAATGTATCTTTTTTTCTTTAGAAATTCTTTACATCGATTTGTTTCGGCCCAGTTCTAAAAACGTTCAGCACAATTGACAAAGTATTCGTTATAAATGATTGCTTAGGAGATTATGGCCGATCATTGCTTTGCTGCCTTTAACTAGTATATGCGAAGCTTTCTCCTATTTAAGGCTTAAGCATTTGAATACATTTTGTACTTATGAAAATATCCAGAAATTAGTTATAAGTTTAGGAACATGTTTAATACATAAATGAACTAATTTGCATGTGTGCGTATTTATATTCATTTACAGAAGAGTCTTAACTTCTTTGTTGGCATGAATGTCGTTTCATTCGGATAAATATGTTAACAATATCGATAAGTTCAAGGATCCAAGTATGTATGTATGTGTATTCCAGTTAAGGGCGAACATTGATGCAATTCAATGCAATATTTAAGAAGAGAGAAATTACATTCTTTCTAATGTATTAGTAGTAGTATTAGAGGACTTCACAAAATTTCTGTACAATGAAAAGTGAAAGTATGCTTATGGAAGCAAAACAAATTTTTGTGTTATCATTGAAAGCATAAACAAAACTACCTTTCTTTGTGCTTATCGCAAATGCAACCGGATCCAAGAAAAAGTGGAAATATAAACAAAATTGGAAGCATCATAAAACTTCTCATTGGCAGGAAGGCGAAGCATCTTTCAAAGCAAATAACAAAACCGTTGATGCCAACATGTTTTTCTTGTTGTTGTTCTTTTAATTAACACATTTTAGCGAAGCATATGCCCCGCCACATGATATTGTATATAACATAGGCTCGCTCTATGTATGTTTATGCCATCACAATATAACCTTTATTAATACATAAGCAATTTATTAATATAACACAATTATTATTATAACACATACATACATACGCATACATTGCACATAAACTCAAATTAATCCAACACACTCTTGTGCTACATCCAGTGCATACATACTAGCGTGGATTAGACATTCTCTCTATGTGCAAGCCTCTACACCAGCGTCTACCGTATGGTGCTTATGAAGCAGAGCAAGATACCGCGAGGTACAAAATTTGCGGTTTTAATATAACACGATTTCAAAGAATCGAATATGTGTTCCGCTGCATTTTTTTCAATTGCTTCTTGCTTCTATTTTCTTTTTGCCCTTAATAAAAGGAGTTTCAACAACTTCCAGGAAAGATACGTAAATTTTGATGAAAATTAATTTTATGATCATCATTATTGTGTTTTTTAATGTATTTTTATAGCCCATTTTCCAGTTGTGGTGCAAAGGTATATTAAGTTTTTTCGGATGTATGCAACACCAAGAAGGACATGAGATAGAACCGTCTTTTATTATACTGATCGATTCAGAAAGAGGTTCCGAAGCTGGTGTATCCGTCTCTCCATCTTGTTTCCTTTTGTTCAATCTACAGTGAGTTTTGAAATATTTTGATGAAATTTAGTAGACCCACATGTTTCGGCCCAAATACGAACGTTATTGAAAATGGATCGGAGCGGACCACTTTTGTAATCTCTTCCCATATGCCGTCTTGTATTGAAAAGTCATCATGTAAATAACTGTAGCGTATTTAATTGGCGGTGGTGTCCCACTGTAACGTTTTTACGGAATCTTTCTTAATCGATCGCGGTAATAAAAGATGAATCTACCTTAAGTTCTTTTGGCTATTCCATACAACCACACAAAGAGTTATAAATCTATGAAGAAGAATTATAACCTAGACACTATTGCCCTAAAGCTAATGCTTGTGATGCGGCAAATAGTGAAAAAGTACTATAGAGATCAGACAATAAGCATTTAGATAAACGGATAAAAGTAGATTCCGTCAAAGGGACAAATATGGCAGAGCTGTTAGTGGATTATTCACGGTTTTGTCGTGGACATATAAGAAATTCGTCAGACCATATTATAGGGCGAAGTCAGTTCAGCACTTAGAGGTCTCTTTTGGATAGACTGGAGCTTCCTTGACTTAAGGAACAAAAGAAGCTATGTCAACCAGTCGAGTCCGTGACGCAGAGATCATCAGTATACCATTTAGAGTGTGCTCTTGAGCAGATCGCAAACTTTATGGCGTAAGTCAAGGTGGTAGAGACTGCTAATCTTTTAGGTTTTGTCCGCTTTGGGCTAGAGCGTCCATAGTGATGGGGATAGACATATAGATACATGGATGTACAGGTAGATAGATGTGCAAAGTTACTGTTTATTACTGAACGCGCAAATGCGTTGAGATGCGAGCGTGAAGCAATTATATCATGTGCATAGAATCGACGAGCCACGCAAGTCACTCAGAGAACGCATCGAGCTTCATGCCAAGTACTCAACCGCACAGCAAAGCAATACGCAAGAAAAGTGCATGCCATGGACAGAAGCCAGAACTAACATGAATCATTCGTAGAAAATGCACACCACAAGTCACACCAAGTATTCAGTGCAGTTAGAACAATGCGTAATGTGGTGGAGAGGAACAAGATATCAGGTACATTATCTTCAGATAACAAGCAGAAACTAATGGGGAGACAGACATATTCTAGTAAGAAGAATAACACCCTTCTCTTTTTCTTTATCATCCACAAGGATATTTCACTTTTTTTTTTCTCATAAATGAGAGTATCACAGTTTCACACTCCCCGGGGAAAATCAATGGTTTCCATCTATGATTGCACCAAAAAAATAAAAAACAAGGGACAAACGTCATTAACTGTACCGTTTCCTCATTAATTATGCAAATCCCGTGGGATTTGAGCTTCCCCCAGCTACAGGTACTCGTTTCAGCTTTTTGAATGTGCGAGGTTTGGTGAAACGAAGTTGGGTAGTAATGCTCCCTTCTATAATGTGCACATTTACAATAACTTACTCAGAGCATAACATCTATCCGCGCGTTTAATATTTCATTTACGTAAATATCCAACTTTGAGAGTTTTGCTCTTTCTGCAAAAACGGGTGGATAGCTATGCCATCTTTTTCTTTTCGTTCTTAACAGACGAAAGATTAAGGTAGAAAAAATCGAAATGCTAGACCATTATTGGAATGACTATATCATTCATCAAAGGGACTTTATTGAAAAGTACTTGCAAAATAAAGTAAAATTAGTCTTTCTTACTAAGCTCCGAAAATTATTGACAGGTATATTAGACTTCAGAAAATGTAAGAGATTACGTTCCTTATTTTTACGCGCAGCATGCGCGGGATCAGTGGCACCCAGGTCAGGCCCAGCTCCATGTAAAAATTTTGCATTTGTTGTCTTTGTGATTAAAAAATGTTGCTGTGATTGCCGCCTTAATTTTCTCAACATAGCTCCTATCATCTGTCGAAGACCGTACGACCGTACGCTTCCACGAGGCAAGACCAACTTTAACAGTTCTTTTGCTTAAGTGGAGCATTATGAGTTAATAGTAAATACGTATTATGCCCAACATGACTGCCAAATGTAGAGCCGAGTTGCCGTCTTTATCACGACGCGGAAGCTTAGCATCCAGAGATTCACCCAGTGTTTTTTGCAATAGATAACCCAACAGGTTGTAATCACCCAAGAATGCGTATTTATATTCTTCATACTTCCAGTCCAAAAATAATTTTATTGCACTTTCGAGAATTGTTTGCGGTGTTCTAGTCGGTGTATTGGCAGCTGAATGGAAGAGAACATCTACCTCGTCCTCCAAATCAGGTATGGACGCATCCATTTGCGTCGTTGGGACGGAAAAGTTTTCTGCTTTTATATTCCCGGCGTTTTTGTCCAATAAATTTTTGTTGTTTATTGCTCCGTTTAGTCTGGGCCTGTAATCTTACCTTTTGTTCCCTGTAGTGTACCAACAAAAACTATGTGTATTAAAAAATGTCAGAGACTGTGCGCGGACGGACGCGCATGTCAATGATATTCTAAATAGCTCGTAAATAAGTAATGGGGGTTTCAATTTTCAGGATACTCCTCACACGGTTGTACTGAGAGTCTCCATCGGCCTATGGTTTTATATGCGATATCCCGAACTTGGGTTCGACGACCCCCCTAAAGAAAGAATCCAATGCGTTAACGTAAGCATTTGTAAGAGTTTATTGAAAAACAAAAGGGGTGGAGAATCTACCGAACGTTCAGAAATGGAACGTAAAGGACATATAAGTCGAAAATGTTATGGTGTTAGTTTTTTGAAAAAAAACAACGGGGTCCTTATGGCTATAACATTTGTATATAAAAATATTTAATGTGTTGCATATTTAATAATAATATTATGAGCTAATGGATGAGAAATAGACAAAAAGAAAATTAAAGTGAAGACGAAGAAGATGGTGAAGATGATAGTGTTGTTGTAGTTATTGTTGATAATGGTGCAGATAGTAAAGCTGTTATAGTTGACTTTTCTATTGCACAGGCTGGTGGTGTTATCCCAACTTTGCAAAAATCGTGCACAAGTACACCAATACGACGGAATGCTTGGTAGTATAATTTTAAACACTGGGCATGGCAGTTCACAAAGGCACGCAATGAAAAAAACAATTCTTTTTTTTTGTTTGTTATAAATTAAGGAGTTCAACTATATCTCATTAGCCGTCACAGTACCGTTATTAACAACTGATAAGCACTATTTTCAATTTGGGTCGCATGCAATTATAAGTGAATGCGCATGAAGATGGAATCACAGGAAAGATGCATCTTTGGATTACTGGGAAAATCGGAACGCATTCTTTGCTGCTTTGTTGCATCACATCAACTGTGCATTACTTGCTCTTATTACTGCGTTTTGCTCTTATTACGTTCACAAGGGCGGTATAGTTTTTAGTTAATAAAAAAACAATTCCACAATCCGTTTGCAAATCCGATACGTGTCTTTTGTACTTGACTACTTGAATACATGGATTTTCGCTTGTGTGTTTCTCTGTCGATTACAATATTATTTTACAGTTCAATACTTTTTAATATAATTGTCATCAGGTTTCAACAGGTCGTACGTCCCATTTTGGTAAGTGTTGTTGTTTTTTTTTTTGTATAGGAATGCATTTTATTTTTCACGATCGACTAACGCTCTAGTTACCGAGTACGAAGTTTTTAATCTCAAGGTTCAAGGTTCGTAAGTTTTATGCAGGTATAGGTTAATGTTGTATTTTCTAAGGAGTTTACTTCCAAAGACAAATCTGTTCGATAGATCTCGAGTATCAAAAATTTAAACTAAATCAAGCAATTATTTATTTTTCTGCTTAGCACATCATGTATTGGTGAAGCTAATCCACTTATTGTTTCCTTTTTATTTTAGAAGCAAAAAAATTTGTTTCTCTCTGTTATCCTTTGAGCTTTTATTTCTATTTTTTTTTTTTTGTTGTTGTTTAATTACTTTTGTATTTCAGATTTTTTGTGTGTTTTTGATTTATTTCATTCCTCTGCATTTTTTTTTTTTTTTTGTTTCTTTGTAAGTATTCAATATAATAGAATTGTTGCTTTTATTCCAGATTTTCAGTTTCGTTTACCATTGCGAAAAGTCAAACTCACTCTCGAACCCTATTTTTCAAGTTTTTTAAAACAAAAAAGAAGTCTCTTACAAAGCAACCGATTTATTCAAATCTTTAATTTTTTTTTTTTTTTTATATCTTCTTTGTGCAAGTGGCAAATAAAAGCAACACAAACTTTCCACGGGTTTCAATATCAAACTATAACAAAACCAACGCCTTTGTTCCCTTCAGATTTTTAATTTTTCTTTTTTTTCGCAGACATACCAATATTTCAAGAATGCCGCCAATTAAAGCTTTTTTAATACGATCACTAAAACTAATCGTTGAATTTAATAACCCCGCTAAACGGTTGCATTTGTAGCGAATGCTACGAAATAAAGATGAAATGTTATAGGACTTGATATAGACACACCTTTCATTATGTTGATCGATTCAGAAAGTGATTCTGAATTGATTTAAACTTGTCCGTCCATCCGTCTGTCCGTTTTGTTTTTTGTGTTCAACCTACAGGCCGTAATTTTTAAGAAGTTTTGGTGAAATTCAGTACACTGACGTGTTTCGACTCAAGGATGAACGGTTGGCATCGGGCCGCTTGCCACGTAACATCTTATTTTTAAAACTCTTCTTATGAGTAACTGTAGGGTGGTGTAAGGCATTTAATAGTGAACCGTGACCCTCTATAGTATTTTTTCTTTTTTTTAATTCAAAAATATAAATACATTTACATTTTCGATTCATTGGAATAAGTTTATTTTCAAATAGATTTAAACACCTAGCAGAATAAAACAGCTAAATAAGAATAATGACAAGAGGAAAGTTATTGCAGCTTCCTACAGCAATTTTTATATCCACTGCACGTTTTCGTGGAAGCGAGCAAAATCCTCACAAAATGATGATAATAATATATTTTTTCCTCTTATTACGTTACATATACGTCCGTGTAGATGTGCAATATATGCAACAATTTTGATCGAGGACATTCTAAATGTGTCGTATGCAAAATGGTGTTTAATTTTGCAAACATTTTCATTTCTCAGCACCAGTCATCCAGCCAAGTGCGTCAATATCTTATATGATTGCTTACAGATGCAAACCAATCATCCGTTTCAAGTTCCATAAATATATCACTTACAAAGTACTGTTACGCATTCTTCTGACGTTCATTGCTTACCTCAGTTATCTATGTATTTAGCATTTAGTTGCATAGGTCGCATTAAAGCTTAGACGTTAAACAAAGTAATGAAGAGACAATTGTTAGATAATAATGTTGTGTTTTCCTTTTCATCTTGAATGTTGGCGACAAATGTATGAAATTATGAATTGTCCTAAAAGCATTTTAGAACAATAAGTTTAATTACAGGCAGTATTTTGCATACTTTAGCGATTGCTGTTAGTTGCAGAATAAACTTCAAGAGAAAAATTCGCAAGAACTCTCACATAAAAGAGACGAGTCGACGAGTGATAAATTACATCACATGCATATCAAGACAGACATTAAAAAAAAAAAAAAAAAAAGGAAGAAAAATAAGCCGGCATTGCACTTCGGAAAACAAAAACAAAAATGTAAACAAACCGGTAAATTTTTCAAATAAATATCGTGAAGAGCGCCGACTCACCATGTGCGGCTCTTCAGTGTAAACAAAAAAAGAGTGCAAATTCTTGAAAGTGTGAGAGAGAGGGAACATATGAATTCTCATATATTCAACTTGAATGCTTTACATAATCTGTTGAAAATTAAAAGGTTTTTAGCAGAGTGATGAATGATAGACTGTTAACAGGGGTTGCTACAAAATGTTGCACCCTTGACGCAATAGTTTTTGACGAGCAACGGTTGCAAACGGTCGTGTGTTTAAAAAGGGAAGCAAAATATTCGATTAAAGAAAAAGAAGAAAAATTTCAAAGAAATAAAACAATTCACACACAATCACGGCAGGCATTTTCTAGGCTCTAAACTTTGAAAACAAAAAATTAATTGAAATTAATTTAGAAATAAAATATTTAATATAAATAATATTCGATAAGTAAAATAGAGAAATTTTTGGTGGTAAAGGGTTAAAGAAATGAAAACAACAACTTTCGTTATTTAATGAGGATAATAGCAATGTTTTCATGAAAGCAGGAGCATGTGTAACGAAACGCAACATATAACACAACTTGATGTTGTCGCGGTGAAATAAGTATAAGTGAAGCAAAAAAATAAAAAAAAAAAAAAAACTGAAACATAAACCAAACAAGACCCTCGAAAAAGGAGTGGTATCGTATCTTTCGTCAAGGGGTTAAGTACATGCACACTATGCAAATATGTGTTAAGTGAAACTACTAAGTATTGCGAAAAGAATTTTTAAATTTACAAAATTGTTGCAAAAAATTATTGTGAAAGAAGAAGGGAACAAAATTATCGGGAAAATGCTTAAAGCGTATGCCAGTCTGCTGCCATAAATACAATAAATCTTATAAAATATTCATGTGCGTGCGTTGCTCTGACACATCAAGCACTAAATTTGCATATACGGTGTGAGTGCCAAGCCTGTCAAGTTATAGTGTTGTCAGCGATTGTTGTTGTATGTTGTGTATGATGTCAATTATTGAAATTTTTAAATACTTCTGACTGTTATTTATTTATTTATTTTTTTTTTTTTTTTGTATTTATCTTTTTTTGTATTTATCTTATTTTCTCATTTTACTTTTGAATCTCTCGGAGGGAGAAAAAAAAGAAAACACTTTTTAACCAATTTCCCCGATATTTTCCTTTCATTTGTTTTTCAGTTTATTTTTATTTTTATTTTTGTTTTTTTTTTCACTTTTAGTTCGCGTGCTGAGTTATTATTGCCTACGCATACACTTACATACACGACGAACAGACAACGTTTTACAGGCCTTATAAAATATTTATTTATTTTTTTGTTATGTCAGCCTAGTTACTCCTAGTGATGATGTATTGTGTTTGTGTGTGTTCATATTCTGTACGTGTTTTGTTTAATAAAAAATAAAAAAGGAAAAAAGAAAAAAATAATAGAAAAAAAGAAAACATAAAGGTTCGCTTGGCAACCTTGTTATTAAACTCTGCTTTCGCTTAAAAGAATCCACTTATAAAAGGATAACAAAAGGATAACGACCTAAAACATGCCCAAGTAAGTTGAATAACGTTAATTACATTTTCGTTTAAAACTATTTTTCGAATTTCTACTTAAATCAAACTAGTTTTATAATTCTACCATCAAATTTTTTATGAATTTTTTCTGTGCTAATTTTAAACTTTGTTTACTCAAGCACTTGTTTGTACAGGAGATATGTAGAACACTACATGTCATTATAGTCTGAAGAAGATTGTACCAAGTACCAAGATTGGAAAGCCATGTTTTGGGTTCGCCGAAAACGATACGATCATACAATTATGAATTTCAAATACTTTCCTTCCTTACAGGAAATCGATACAAATTTTCAAATTTTATGCGAGAATATCCTCATAAGTAAAAGCGCGTGAAGCTAACACAAGGAAACGCTTACCATTCCAAGTTTGAAACGATTTCCTCACGACAAAATATATCTAATTTCCATGGACCGGAGCGAATCAGGGCCCGATTTACTACTATTCCCGAGATCGAATTTGCAATTTGGGCTAACAGTTCACATTAAGTTGGTGATCGACTCTCTATGAGTGTTTCCTCAATATCGAACCCAAAATGTCATATTTTAACACGAAAGCAAAGTTGACTTCAAACCGAAAATAAAGTAAAATATCGTTACGGAAGCCCAGGCATATTTGATAAAATTAATGGACTTCGAAAGCAGTTCCAGAATGTTGGAAAAAACAAAACAAAAATATATATTTTTGGTGCTCTTACCTGTTGTCGTCATAAAATTTGAAAACGAATAAACGAATAGAGAATTAAGAGAAAACCTGTGTGAATGGCATAAAATTGAAATATAGGTTTACCAGAAACTAAATAAGTGCTTTGGAAATGTGTGTACCAGGCCAGGTCAGGCAGGGGGGGAGAGAATTTTAATTTAAATAAATAGGAACCTTATAGAAGCTTATTCTCGTGTTGCCATGGAAACAGGGTTGCTCATGTCCCTTAATATTTCCCTTTGAGTGCTCGCAGGACTCTCATCGGCAGTTGCTTCTCTACGCACACATGTGTCCAGCGGCAAAAATAGTCGCGTGAAATTAAATCATAGATTGATACTATTTTTTTTTTTTTTTGAGTTGCTGAGTAAATTTGGACTAAGCCAATAAATTTGTGGCTTATATGTCCGAAGTGCAATACTTTACTGTAGATTGATACTAAAGTTAAACTTTTAACGACATTCGCTTGCTTCACTTTATATTTTATTAATTAAGCTTTGTTTTGTATATTTTTTCTTCATTGGTTTCAATTTTTTCAGCAACTTTGTTTTCAAATTTTATATTTGGTTTGTTCATTTATTTGCTTTTCTTCCTCTTCTTTGCATTATCTTGTTATGCACACGTCGATGATATCACATATAATTCGTTGTAAATACAGCGAACGGAAAGTTTAGCTCGATACGAAAGCCATCGAGCACACATTAAGCCAATATGCGATCGTAACATCTTTAGCTTCCGCCCTATGATACGATAGCTGGATAAGGAGAACTGTAAACCGACCGGAGGTGCCCAAGAAGAAAGCCGTTTCCACAGGTTATTTGTCATTTTTTCAGCTTCAAAAATGCTTCTTAATGCTGTTCTTTCCAAACCTGACAAAGTGGAGACTTCTCCAGGTATCAAGTTAGGATAAAACAACAATTTGGATTGCAAAGGGGATAAGACTTAATTAACTGTGAGGGCTTAGAAAGTCAACTATCTGGGGCATTACACGAAAGTTTGGGTTTTTTTGAGTAAAGGAGGCCGGATAGGGAAAATTGTTTTTTTTCTCTTTATTTCTCCGAGAACTCGTGCCACGGATAGGAGTTGTTAGTGATTTTATAATGCTCTCAGGTCGAAATGTTTGCTTTTTCTGAAAAAATACATAGTTTAGTTTGTTTAGTTTGATTGATTTTTTTTTGTTTTTTTTTAATATAATCTATAATATAGAGGACGTCGCCTATCTGTGATAGTCAGAAGAAAGCGAAAAAAGAGAAAAAGAAATGAAGAACTGATGCGGCCTAGTCGATGTGTGCCTGATCGACATTTATTGGTTGTTTGGGAAACTGTTAAGATTTTGTAGACGATTTTTAATGCTTTCCACGCCTGCCTTCAAGTTATTCGGTATCCAATGCACTCGTGGCTTTTTGAAGAATAATTAATTACATCAAAAACTAATTACTGAATATCGAAGCGAATAATCTCACAGTGACTCTTAAGAGTATTTGAGTTTGTCGAAAGATCACAAGACGATATCGCCTTGCGAATCTGTAGGATTGTCGCTAATTGCTGCAACCACAATTGTTTCCCCGCGAATTTGCTTGTGTTAAATTCAATGTAATCAATGATTTGCGATGATTTCGTAGTCTGTATAACCATTACATTGCCGAATATGAGGGAAAAAAGGCTCACAGATAAATTTTAGCAATTTGTTTCTATTTTTTTTACAGAGAACAAATTTCTAACTCAGTAACAAGACGCTATTTTATTATAGTTTGTTTCGTATTAAAAACTTTCCATATGCACATTGCGCAAAGCATAGCACCTTTCCAGGAAAATCTTTGAATTTGATTCTATAAATACTATTTCTGGCACATTACCACAGATGGCACCATTAAAATTCTAGAAGTTTCGAATCGAAATGATTTTCATCGTTGATTACAAGCAGGTTGGAAATATCAAAAATTGAATTAGGAGAGTTGCGCGATATATATATATATTGAAACTAGAGGGACCATCAAATCTACCTTTTTTATAAAATATTCCAAGTCGCTGGTGCTTGTTCTACTTAAGTCCTAGAATTTATTTTCTTGGCTTAAATAAATTATAATGTAATAGTAGAGGAATAATAAATAATCTACGATTTATATTAACTTATAGAGCTATGTGTTAAAACGTGGGCGCGCATATCTATCGCCTAGATCGGAATTATATATAATTAACAGTTACAGCACATATATATATATAAATACGTACATATATACATCGTCTAGATATAAATATTCGCGCTCACTTTTTTATGTATTTTTGTAAGGAAATTAAATGGATTGAGCATAACTCCTGAATTTTTTCCAGTTATATTAAATAAAAAAGTCAAATAAAAAAAATGTGTTTTTAAATTGAAATTATGCAGTTTAACTGCTGCAACGAATAAAAAAATGTAGGCAGCAGTTTAGTCGCAGATCACTCATGCAAGGAGATAATAGATTGGTAAAAAAAAAGCAAAAAATTATATTTGGCTGTGACCGAATCTTTTATACTCATCACCGTTATCTCAGAAAAGGCGCAAATAAGGCAAAAAGTAAATTTTCGTAATCCGTAATATTGGTTGGGCGTGGATGATTTGTGCCTTTTTTGTAGAATAAAAGAGGAAATTGTTGAGCCGTGTATAGTATGGCTTATGAGCAAATAATAAGGAAACCAAAGTTAGTCTGAGTTTTTGCTGTATTGCACGCCTGTGTGGTTTGGCCCATTTTGAAATTCTTCTATAGGCAATATCTTCATTTTTTTGGACGGGAGAACGTGTATCATAGTTGCTATGCGGACGCACAGATGGACATACTTAAGTGCATTCCGAACTTAATTTTGATCAAAAACGCACATACTTTATGGCGTTTTTGAAACTTGCTTCTGGGCGTTAGATAGGTTTTGGCAAAAAGGTGAAATTTTGATCTACTATAGTATTGAGTAGGCGAGGGCACTTCGTTCTGTCTTTGTTCAGCGAGCCATTTTTAATTTGACGCCTTTATTTTTGTAACCAGGACAATATTTATAACAGACATTACACGGATGGACCGAGGGGTAGGCGGACATATACAACCGATTCAGGCTGATCAAAAATGTATATACTTTTTGGGGTCGCTTCTCTGTTAGTGTGGCAAACGTTTTCATAAAATGAACATACACATCATCTCTCTGTGCTGTGTATAAAAATAATTTTAGCTTTTTATTATGTTGTTTTTTTTTGATGCAAACAATCCATTTTTTTTAACCCTATAATTGCACTTTTTAATCCGGTCACCTTGAAACAGATTTCTGCCCTTCTTTCTAACACGCGCTCGTAGGTTAGCATAATACTTTTGCTCCTTATTCACAAGGTGAAATACAATGCGATTTAAGTTCCTCAGGATTAGTGAGCACATTGAAGTATATTATGTTACATTGTTATGTACATTCTTCTAGTTTTGAGAATAATATTTTCTAACCAATCTTCCCAATTAGCGGATTTGTAACGCACTATGTTATCGAAGTAGAACTCAATGGCTTCACGGTTAGTAAGACCTTGGACTTTTTCTTTCATTATTTTATAGTTTCTTAACAATGGTTTAAAGCAAACATTCGTATTAGTCATCCAGCTCCATAGCAGCGATTAAAATACGGACAACTAATATAACGAAGGGTTTAGTTTTTTTTTTTTTTTTTTTTTGGCTTCTTGACACAATTGAGGCTGCGACGCTACTTACGCTAATCTATTATTGCGTTGTCTTATATAAGTTCTTTCCAAACTCTCCTGTAGAGCTTACGTAACGGATCGCTGTGATTTTAAGTAATTCATTATTATTATCGCTAAGAGTTACATGGCATGACATCGTCCAAACGATTAAAATTCTATGCACCATAAACTTTATATTTCTCTTCGTGGACATATATAAGTAACCTGGTTTGCTTTATCAAAAGAAACAAACGTAATCCAGCCACCTGTTGGAATTATTTGTTATCGCAATTCTGGTCACGGAATGGTAAATGCAAAGAAAATTACGCACAACTTGCCGGCGTGATTATCTAAATTTTATTGATATCAAAAGAAATAAAAATGCCTTAAATTTTTTGGTAGCCTATGTGTGATTGGAAAACGTTGATATATAGTAACAACACTATAGTAGGCCATGGCTTACCATTAAATACCATCCTATATTAATGCATGTGATAACTTTTCAAAATAGCCGTTATATGGGAAGTGGGCGAAAACTTTACTCGGTTGAAACTACTTTCAATAGCGTTCGTCTTTGGGCCAAAACACATCAGCGTACCAAAATTCATTAAAATATCTCAATAATTACAGCCTGTAGGTTGAACTCGAAAAAACAAAGCGGACAGACGGACGGACGGACGGACGGACGGACAATCTTGGATCGATTCAGAAAATGATCGTGAATTCAACGGCGTAACAAAATTTGCGTCTATCTTAAGTCGTTCTGTTGTGTGGTGTAGAATTCTTCGCAAATAGTGCAGGTGTTGGAAGAAAGGAAGTAAAGTATATTTATAGCGCATATTGTGTTTACTTACTAACAAGCTATTCGCGAACCTCAAATTACTCTGAAGCTAAAGAGAACCTACTTTTTAAGTTTACATGCGATCAGCACCACACACACACACACACAAAACAGCAATTATTGTCTAATGTTAATCGTAATTTTTAAATATATTAAAAATCATATGAACCCAAAAAAGCAAAAGCACTTAGCAAATGAAAATGGATCGCTAATCTAAAATCTTCTGTTGAATTTTTCTAGATCTTATTGGGGCAAGATTATGTGACATTGCATTATGTAAAAATTTCATCCTTGATCCTTGATCCTTGCCGAGTGACACAAATAACAGAACAATAATGTTTAAGTAAATCCTTGCATTTGAAGGTAGGTAACAACTGCACAATCCTTGCACAACCTCTTCCAACGATTAATAGAATTTGTTATGAGCTGATAACTGAGTAGACTGAGTTACTACTAAGAGGGTGTATGAGAATTTGTAAGGAACTAGTAAAAGCATCAGAATAAAGTAGAGGGTGCGTATTGAGCGCGAAGTAGTCGAATTAGCCGACACAAAAACCAACACAGTATACTCTCTTCTTATTTATGCTTGTAGCTCATATTATATGAGCAGTTCATCACAAAATCCTCAGCTCTGGCTCGAGTGTTCTGTTCCCGACACTAAGTTCATTGCTTATTATCGCATTTGAAATTTGAGACAAGAGTAATTAGCAAAACGCTTCATTAATTTGCATTTCGTCGGAAAATAAAGCATAAATATGTCAACATGTACGCGCAATAAGTTTCCAGGGGAATGTGCTCAATGGATTTAGCGAATTATTAATTTAAAGAGTCAGAAACAGGAGCTTTTCATAATAGAGCTTTGCGACACTTACGTTTAGGAGAAGTAAAATTGACATCTTTACGTTTAATTGGGTCATGCTCATGAATAATAACAACAGTAGCTGAGGAAAAGATTAGTGAAAAGTTGTGACTTTTGACAAATAAGTTAATGTTAAAAAAGCAAATATGATTACATAGCAAAAGGACTACATTCACTTGATTAGAGATCATGTCAAGGTTTTTTATACGCATATGGCAGGACTACGTGGTCACTCCATCCATCCATAACCCTTATGTACATTTCCAATAAGTCTTCAATAAGTTTTTCCGCATATACGCATTTGTGAAGCTGAAGGCTGCAACGTACATAGTTTCGCTTCATTTCCACAAATCAAAAAATATTGAAAACCTTGTAAAACGAACGCATTCACTATACGTTAAACGTCGAAACAAATCTGGCAACATTTTTATTAAAATATCACGCATCCACACACGCATCTCCGCACCAAATATATTTCGATTATTTATTACCTAAGCATGATGCAGTTGTCAGTAGTACCCGCAAATTTTGAGTCCACATGAAGACGTGAAAAGGTGCAGACAATTTTCAACAAATTTGGTCGACCGTCAGTCAGCGAATGACTTTCATTTTTAACTGTAAGCAAGTGTCGAGGAAGCAAACATACGGAAGTTTAAGCTCGTTATCTAAAGGTCCAGCTCCTCGTGATCTAATATAGGAGTGTGTGGGAATCCCAAAACATTTACTGCATAATTTATGATTTCGAGTTGCCAGGAACCTAGCATGTATTCAAATAAGTCCTGATCACCTGTTCTTAGGGCCGACGATGCTTTGTTTCTTAGAACGCATCAAATTGTAACTTCTTCACCTCAAGCCGTTATATATATGTAGACTTTACGCAACAGTAAAAGTTACCCCACTAGCTTTTCAGTTATTCAAGTTCGACCTACAAAAATCTGCCATTTACGGGAAGCTTGATTTTCTTTTTCGCTTACTTGGCTGCTAAATAGTGATATGAAATTAACAATAGAAACCTTGTATCCAAAGCCTTGTATCGTGCGTACATAAGGCATGATGACTTTCGGCCGTATACATTAGGACGCTCACCTGAAATGTGAACAGCACTGAATCTAAACCACCGGACAGAAGCATCTTCCCTTTCCATTATATTCTTCTGCTTAATATTCATTTCAATCGACGATTCATTGTTTATTGAAGCAGTGCGGTCGGCTTTATGACGATACGGAAAAAAGTGCCTACATTTTATCAGAAAGATGAAAAAAGCGTGTATTTAATGATGGAAAATATTTCAAATAATAAAATTTTTGCGTTGCTTTTTGCAATAAACGCTGGTTTTTTATGAAATAAAAAAAATAAAAAAAATAAAAAAAAATAATGATTTATTAGTACACCTGATATCGTTTAAAAATTAACTTCATTTCTCGTTTGTCACAAGCAGAAATGTGTTTTTTCAAAATATTTAAATTCCTCTTTCAAAAGCTCATGTCTCTCCCTTTAATACAGATTCACTTTCACACAAATTTTATCACGCATATAAAAAATTAAAGAGAAAATTGATGAAAGTAATGGACTCTACTGCCATCCACACAACACCCACATTAGTCTTGCCCTTGTTCCATCATTATGCTTAACCAACATTGAGAAAATCAGGCTGAATCATGCGGTAATTCGCCTTGGTCTACGGTCCTTGCTATTGTTGCGCACAAGTGGACAAAATCGTACGATTGAATGCACGCTTCGTGGATGGCAAAATTGTTCCAAGATTCAAAAACTCCTATTTGGAGTGACTAGCGACATGGGCCTGGAGAACCTGCTATGAATAAAATATTTAAGTTTATTAAAACGAGTAGATTAAACATCAAGTCTATCTTTCTAGACCCCACATTGGTACCAGAGTGCGGACGTAAGCAACGCCGAGGAAAACTTGAGGTAGACCCATCTTTTACTATACCAATCGATTTAGAATCACTGCTTCAACCTATAATTTTTGTTATATTTTTCTATGAAATTTGGTGTAGTGACGCGTTTCGGTCCAAGGACCAACGCTATTGAAAATGCTTCGAATCGGATAAGATTTTCGATCACTTCCCATGTAATGTCTTATTGTGGTGAGAGGGACATTATAGTGTTTTTATTTGTCTAAAAAGTAAAGCCGATACCCACAGCTGTTTGTGCTCCTCCTGCTCCAATGATAATAAGAGAGAAATATTTTGATTTTAAAGAAAACAGATTGAGATCATTAACCACATTTGGATATCCAATCGATTTATTAGAATCCATCTCTTTATTGTAGATCCTTGAAACTCCTAAGGATTGTTGCATAAAACTGATACCTGATAGATATATTCTTGATGTTATCGCAAGCATTGAGTGTGAAAATAAACCTAACATGCTTACAACAGATGAAAAATTTTAAAAAGTAAAAGGACTGCCGTCACCTTCACATGGGTTTTGGAATTTTGTGCTTGAAGTAAGTATTTAAAAACTTTTTTTTTTTTTTTTTTACGAAGAGTGTATGGTGAACATTTTAGGTAACACATAGGTAAACTTATGAAGAAAATATCAATTAATTTCGATTCGAAAAATTTGAGTTTGTATTTTCTCCTTGATAAACTTACTCGTTCACTTAAAAACAACTAATGGTATGCAGTCTCGATTTTCATCCTAATTCTGCACGAGACAACGAGTAACCACACGAATGTACTCAAATAGACTTTGACTTGCATATTGGTTAAGTATATACATATGCAGGTCTTTTTGGAGGCAGTTTGTGTAAATTCGGACGTTATGTGAATTTTACTTATAATTGTAATCCCCTTTGGAGCTCATTTGAAATTCAAACTTCAATTTTTTGATCAAATTCATCTTACTTTGTGAAATTTTTTTTGCCTCAAGTGCAAAGTAGGTCATGAGGTCAAAATTGACCCTTTTCGGTTTTACAGCAAACTTTAGTGTTATGGGTCTCATAGGCTTCCAGTCAGAAAGGAATTTTGTACCTTGGACACGAAGGGCCCAAAATTTGGAATAGACATGCGTTGGCGAGCTTGATACGAGCTTGAACTGAGCCAAATTTTGTGCAGAGCAGGCTTCAACAAATAAGGTTTTTTTCTTATCTTGTGAACTTTTTTTTTTTATATAATTCGAGATCAGAAAATATATAGTCTGCGATCTGCGTATAATATTGTGCGTTTATGTGTAGCTTGTTTGAATAATTAGATGAACTTAAGTTATAAGCAAAAGCATTAACATTTCAATTATTCCCATGGGACTGAGAAGCACGTCGTGGTAGAATACGTTATAAAAACACATGTACAAGTTAGGGTACTGGACAAACCACAAAAAAAAAAAAAACATAAGTCAACCGAACAATTTCGGACTTCGTGGTAATTTATTAGACTTTTAGTCGGGAAAAGAAAATAAATAGAAAAAAATCGTAATAGAAATCGACAAACGCGAAAGTTTCAAAAAAGTTTGGTATTACGTAAGAAGAACTTTGCGGGTGCATACTAGGTGCGAAACTAAATTTTCAGGTTTTAGACATGCGTAGCGTGAACACAACTTGCAGCGGACATATATGCTTAAAGTTGCATTTTCTTTTTGTAGCTTGTGCAACGGCTAACTTCATAGTAACGACAACATGCTGCGAAAGCAAACATGTTGTTACGAATTTCCGCTTTTCTATGATAGGGTCCGTATCACTAGATCGTGGATATTATTTTCAAGATAACCGCATTTCAGAATTCTTTTAACTCCAAGTTTCTTTATTTACAATCTATTCTTTAAGGCTAGAATTGTTTACATTTTACTTTGGCTATACTCTCGACTTCTCAACTTTAGTATTCTTTTCCGACTCAAATGTTCTTGTCCGACTGAAATGTTCTCGTACGACCAAACTGTCTTCCGCAAGTAGTCCACTTATGTACATTTTTACAAGCATGTTACTGTTACTTAGCTTTATGGCTTCATTTTTAATCCGTTCACCTGCTTTTCTGCTAATCGTTTTCCTCGGCCGGCAGCTATATGACGCGCCGCGCATGTGCACTTAGGTTTTTCCTTCCCTGCCTATTTTTCTGCTAATCGTTTTCCTCGGCCGGCAGCTATATGACGCGCCGCGCATGTGCACTTAGGTTTTTCCTTCCCTGCCTATTTTTCTGCTAATCGTTTTCCTCGGCCGGCAGCTATATGAAGCGCCACGCATGTGCGCTAAGGAATTTATTACTTGGGAAAAATTAATTAGTTAGCATTAACTGGATTTGGGATTTTTGTAACAATATTCTTTTTTACAAAGCACCTGACGTAGGGACGTCAAGCGCGGGAGACTTTACTTTTTGCTACTGAATTCGACAGACGGCGGTGCCGAATCGTCGCAGATGATGAACAATGGCTGCGCTAGGATTTCTGTGGACCAAGTAAGCATAATGCAAAATATCATGAAATGTCTTTCACGCACGTAAATCCTATTCTGCCTAATAGATAGAAGAAATAGTGGCTAGACTGTGTGTGATTTACAATGCATTGAATTAACTATTTTTGCATTTGTTGTGAAATTTCTAATTTACCATCGATCTTAGAAACTAGGGGAATTATATTAGTCCCTACTGTAATTTGTAAGATCTGATATCATTTTAGATGTTATGCATAAACAATATTATGATGTTGTACAATAAAAAGGAATTTTTTTTTCTATGCATTATTTTTGCTTCACTAGTATATCAAGCAGACGGCATGCAACTTAATACAACTTCATTGGTTTTCTTATTGGAAAATGCGGAGGCTCCTCTGGCAAGTGGATGCAATGGAAATGCAAACTAATTTTTGTTTTAAGGCGAATGCATAAGTTTCTCACTTGATTTTATTATGTTTTTGTATTTTAATCAAAATCAACTTCGTAGAGAAAAGCAAGTCCTTTGTAAAGCTCTTACTGTCGCATATTCAAGTACAAATTACGTTTATGAATAAAGTGAAAAAGTTAAAAAAGAATATAAAAATAAGAACTGAGAGAAAAAAAAGACTTTTCGTAAAAATGATTACAAAGTCAAAGTACGTAGAGACACACTTAGCGCACACATATCTAGGTGTATAAAAGCTGTCATATATATATATATATATATATGAGTGTATATATCTAATAGTGTAGATATACTTCAACTTGCATAAGTGAGTTAAGCTTTTAAAGTCTGTGCATACGTACATGTGAGTACAAGTGTTCATGTTTATATTTATATGTATGAATGTAAATGCAAAATTGTACGCATTTGTGTGTTTGTATCTAAATAACTAGTTAAATTATGAGGAAGTGAAAAGGTAAAAGAAAGCATTATTAAAAACTTTGAAAGAAAAAGAACGAACTCACAACAAGCAAATAAGAAAATTAGATTCGGTCGGGACCGAATCTTCTATACCCATCTCCGTTTACCCCAAAAAAAGACAAAAGAAGTAAAAGAACAAAACTCTCATGGTCTATAATATGAAGGGGGTGTGGTTGATTGATTTCTTCTATTTTCAAAATAAAAATTTTTGTCGTAGACGCATGTAGGTGTTGTAGGCGTGTCCTTTGAAAAGTTTGGGTCAATTCGAAATTCTTTTGCAAATTTTTAGGCGATATCTTCTTTTTCCCTAACTGGAGAAAGTGCACCACAAATACTACAAAGTTATGCAAACAGACAGATGGACATACGAACAGGCGGACAAGTTTAAGTGTATTCAAGGGTTGTAACTGGCCAAGAATTTGTATACTTTATGGGGTTTTTGACGCTTGTTTCTGCGTATTGAAAAAATAATTAAATTTTGATGCGCTATAATATTGGGGAGGCATGGTCAATTTTTTAAATTATTGTGCACAGATGCTACAGTATCACCCACAGGATATGCGTTCAAATTTTTCTACATTTATTTGTTTTAGTTTATAAGTAATGAGCAAAAAACCACTTTTTGATTCCTTTTTGAAAAGCAGAGGTGTCGTCAGCGTACGTGCGGCTGGGGGCGTGTCCTTCGACCGATTTGGCCCATTTTCAATATCAACCTGCATGCAAGAACTTCCAATGTTTTCTGCCAAAGTTGAAGTCGATGGCTTCATTTTTGCGGGCAGAAGAATGTTTACAACAGGCATTTTACGGACGGACAGACGACCAGACGGATAGGCGGACATGCTTAAATCGATTTAGGATTTGATGCTGATCAAGAGAAAATGGATGTACTCTCATCCTTCGGTAAAGGATGTAAAAAGCCAGCAACGAAATTGTATTTGGTTTAGATCGAAGCTCTTCATATCTTCCACTTAACATCGGCAGAAATAAAACTGAGCAGATGATTTACGTAACAGGTTATGTAAGTGTAAGCTTTCTAAGGACGAGAGCAATTGTTCTTTTGAGATTAAAAACGTAACGTATTCGATAAGTGCTCCAAGTACAGACGACGAACAGTGGGCTTAATATATATTTTCCTAAAATTACAAAACAGATCAGAGATGAAGCGAAACAATTCTGAAGAAACATCTACAGGGGATAGAATGAATTTTAATGAATTTCCCTAATTGAGCTATCGATCGGAAAATTTTTGACACGTGGGCCTTAACAAATCGATTACGAATTTTGCCGATAGTGCACTCAGATGGACGATTATGTCCATCTGTGTCTGCGCATAGTGAACGAAATATATATACTACAGAATATGCATTTTTGTAGTAGGCGTTTACTACTTTAACGCTTTCAGCGAGTGTTAAAAAATCCATATTGTAAAATGGCAAACGTTACACCAAACGTATGATGCTTTGAATGATAATTCTATTTGCATTTCTTGCTGGCACACGGTTGCAAAAACGAGAATCCGAAATCGATAACTCAATATTTGTTACGAAATATCGTTTTAAGCGAATATAAAAACAAAAAAAAAGGTCTTCTGTTTTTCTTTAACAATTAGTCGATAGTGAATGTATCGGAAATGCATTGCGGAAAGAGTGGATAAGAGGAGAAACGCTTGGTATACGTATCTCTCTGCCTTCACAAAGCTTATTGAGTTTCTTGCAAGTTACACTCAATGTATTATTTACTGATTGCTGACTTTTATACGTTCAAGATTGCATTTCTAGAGCCAGTTAATACTTTTTGGGTTTTCGTTTATTTGTTTTCGTATCTTTTAAAGTAAAGAACACACTTATGGGCAGGAAAACAGTTTTATGAATTTTACGAAAAAGTCACGTCGTACTGCATAGGGATTAGAAAAGTTAACATACTCTAGATAATGTCAAAATGTTTATTATTCTTTTTAGATATTCAGACGGAAGGTTTGTGTGGATGTTTATACTTTTAGGAAAAATTAAAATTAAATATTTAAAATTGAAAAATGAACAAACGTACACTTGTACTTGTTCAAAATAAAATGTCGAACAATAAAAATATAAATTTTTCATTTTTCTGTTTACCTTCAACTTCTTGGTAAATATTTTATCACAAATAAAATGTTTGGAAGATGTTACTTCCAATAAAATAATAAAATAATAAATACTAATAATATTATATATAGAGAGAGTATATATACACTTATAACATGTAATAAAGTATAATAAATTAAAAAAAAATTTGAATCTTTCACTTAATTATTTTTCTTTTAATGAATTCTTTGCAAGTGCCATAAATATTATAAAAATATTTTACTTAAGGTAAGCAAAGTAAGTGAGGATTAAGTGTAGAGACGAAAAATGCAGATTTATGAAATTGAAAGTGTCAGTTGGTCGATTTAGTTGAGTTTTCATTCGCACGTAAATGCGCAAAAAAGATCGCACAAAAAGAGGATTGACCGTTGACCCTTCGTTAAAAGTTAATATCAAGTGTTTAGGTTTATTGCGAGTCCCTTAAATACATTTTCGATTTTTGGAGAAGGGAGAAAACTACATTTCCGTACTCTGTTCGTCTATTTTTTAGAACAAAGGTTGAGACTCACATTGTGCCTCTGTTGTGGTTTATGCGTGACGAGCAAAAAATAGAGAAAGCAAGACCGTGTGGGCGTTGCAGGTTTGTCCATTGACCGGTTTTAGTCATTTTCAAATTCTTTTGCAAGTTCATGGGCGATATCTTGATTTTTGCGAACCGGAAAATGTTTACCGCAAACACTAGAAAGTTGGACCGATGGGCCGAATAGTTGGAAACGCTTCGAATTTGACACAGGTCCAGGATATATACGCTTTATGGGGTTTTTAAAGTTTGCTTCCGTGTGTTATAAAGATTATGATAAAAAAATTAAGTTTTGATTCACAACGACACTGGGTAGGCGTGGTCAATTTTCTTAATTTTTGTGAAGGTACTATAGTCTCGCCCATAAAATAAAAGTAAAATTTTAATCGATTTGTTTTTTTTTGTAATTTTGCGAGTAATATATAAAAAAACCATTTTTTATTTCTTTCCCCAAACAGAAATAACGCTAGAGTACGCGGTTCTGTAGAGGTGTTCTTCGGTGGATTTGGCCTATTTTCAATACCGGTCTGCGTGTAAGAATTTCCAATTCTAATGCCAAATTCGAAGTCGTTAGCTTAATTATTGCGGTCAGGAGAATGTTCAAAATAGACGGACAGACGGACATGTTTAAATCGATTCCGAATTTGATGTTGATCTCTGAAAGTTCTTCTGGGTGTTGCAAACCTATTGACAAAAAAAGGCCGCTATTATCACCAGAGTAGGCGAAGAATTCAATGTCTTACGCAAGACATTCATATCACGATGTGGGCTTTTGGAATGACTCTCGAGAATCGAATATGCCACTCTTAAGAATAAGACGTGTTCGTCATTAGTGTAACGCTACTGGATCCAGTGGCGTTTAATATATTTCCACTAATATGAGTCAATCGAAATCATTTTTTTGAAGAACTATCGAAGCCGCATTGAATTTAGCCCATGGTTTTCTTAATCTGCACGGCTAATTAAGGCGTTCGGGACCATTTTTGAATCGAACTCGTAGACGGCACCTTCCGAAAATAGGCCCGCTGCACTACAAACTACTAAAGGAATTAGGAAAACATTTTCGGGTTTTTTTTTGACGTATGATTGCTTCAGTTTTCTCCCTATCGTGAGCATGTTTATGCTCATTCACTTTTCTAAATTGTTTTCTTAACCGACTGAAGAGTGTATGCGCAAAGCTTCAACTTCCAGTCGCAAGGTTTGCCAGTCAAATTAAGTTAACGCGCACAGGCTAAGCAAGGAAATCTTTTCACGGAACACATTTCTACAGGCAAAGATTTACTTTTAGTTCTCACTTCGCGCCGATTTCATATTGGAGTATTATTTCGTATGCAGGAAGGCAGACTGGCAGCTGTACATGTCAATTGCCGTAGCTGTTGCGCTTTCTACTTTTGATGACTTACGAAATTGCATTTCATTTGTTTTGAAAGACCTCAATTTTCTCCGAGCAGTGAATAAAAGACTATAAGACCAATCCTCGATGTGATTCTCAATTTCTGATTAACACTGAAATGCCATCGGGAGTCACAGATTCTTTAGCCAGAACTCCTAAGGCGGTAAGCAATCCATAATTCTGCTAAAGCCTGTGTAGAGGTTGTTGTTCCTCTACCGATCTAGGGACGGACCTATGGACTTAGCTAACTAACTGTTTCGATAAACATAAATCTAAAAACCGAAGCAAACATTTTTTAATAAGATTTTGTTTTCGTTTGCTCCCTTCTTTTTTCATTAAATAATAGTTTTATTATTTGATAAAATTGCAAAGAATACTTTTCCGAATTCATTTAAACAATTTACCTATTAAATTAAAATAGTTTTCTATAAAATAAGACATAAAAAAAAAGGCATTTTTTTTTTTTTGGAAAAACAAAGAGAAATTTTTTTAAACTTCCAATATAAGTAAAATTTTCTTGAACAATTCATTTCGCGCTAGCAGTTATAGCGAACTTTGGTTGTTTGTATGGACGGCAAGCAGCGAAAATGGCAAAAAACAAAAATCCTTAACGTAGAAAAAGTTTGGCTTTTGATGTTCTAACGGTTCGCATAGAGGCCACAAAAGTCATAACCTCAAACCAACTATACAGAATATACAGCGAAATCAAATAAAGAGCCGGGCTAAAGAAAGAGTCAAACATTTATGGCTTATACCCCTTAAGCTATGCTATTGAAATATTTCAAATATTTTCTGAATTTTAATGAATAAAGAAAACCATTTAATGCCTTTTTTTTCTTCTATTTTATATAAAATCAAGAGAAAAAATTATTTTTGTTTTTTTTTTCAAGAAAATTATTAAAGCCAAGTTTTCATACACACACACACACACACACACACACACACACACATATGCATAAACACAACTTTGTTGTTAAAATTTAGCTAAAGAAAGTACTGACAAAATACAACATATATAGCAAAGCGAAAGTACCATAAAAGGAAAGAAGAATGAAAAGATAATGGAAAGCTAGACAGGGAAGCAAAGAAAAAAAATAAAAAAAAACAAGAAAAAAATCTGCTTAACTAACTGTGCATAATTCATAATTTAATTAAAAACTTAACCAAGCATAGAAGAGAGAAACATTCCACAATAACGACATTATTTTACAGTATTAGGAAAAAACAACAATAATTACATTATAATAAATTTTTGAACAACTCAGCCATAAGCTTAAGATGGTATTGCAACAAAAGTAACCTTATTATTAGTATTCTCCTTTTTTTTTTTTTTTTTTTTTTCGGGGTAAACCCTAACCTTTAATATATTAACGGCATGTAAATTATTTCGTTTTACACTAAAACAATTATGCACATAATATAAAATCTCGTACAAAGCCTTGCCAAACATCTTCTAGAGGTGATCCTCTTGAAGCGTTTGCCTTCATTTCCACTGTTTTCTTAACAAATTGAGCGAAAGATTAATGCAACTTAAGTTGCAACACTCGGTAAACCTTTTTCTCTTCCATTTCCTTGGCTTTGCATTTTCTTACAGCTAACGACTGACCGATATTGAAATGTTACAAATTTATATAACATTGTGATCAGAAAGTGAGACCAATATTCCACTTAAATTGCTTATATATCGAATATCACAAACACTTTTTCTTTCTAAATGGATAGCATCGTGACAGACATCTAAAAAACAGCTAAAATTCACATAATAAATGAAATGAGCTAAGACTTGGACGTACGCATACCCGGACCCGGAAACAACCGACCAATCGAGCGACTATCGTGCAAAAGGGAAGCAAGACCGAAAACCAAACCGCACCAAAGCCGCTCAGAGCTCAAGATGATATGAACCGTTTTCACAACAGATTGTTATGGTATCATGTACTATGAATTCCTTCGCTTCGGCCGGGCCATACCGCTAACAAAGAATATTATTTGAGATTGAGTATTATTCTGACGGCGACGAAATAGATTTACAGAGGAAGAATGCGTACTTCTAAAGAGGGAACAAATTAAATTGGTCATGGTTCGATACACAGCACATCTACCGTAACGTTGTCTGACAAAAAACGAAAATTAGAAATTAACAAATGAAAAAGCTGCCCCCACTTTTACTTTTCTTCTAGATACTCATTGCTGAGGAGAAATAAAGGATTGTCATGAGTCTCAACCACTCCTAAAATTCGTATTGAGACTTTTTCATATTTATTTTTTTTTATTTATTTTTTATTTATTTATTTATTTATTCTACTTATACAGGAACTCGACTAAAACAAATGACAGTCGAGTTCAAA
>KK502480.1:804207-815151 GCA_000688735.1 Glossina austeni | reverse complement strand
GTAATGACGGCGAGTCAATAGCACCGTTTATTGCTTTGATAACGGAGGAGACTCCAAGAACAAATCTGCGTTTCTCAAGAGACGGTAAGGACAGCAGAAGTAACTTATTTTCATAGGGGGGGAGAGAGGCAATCGGATCCCAACCCAAATTCCTCAGGGCAGAGCAAGAATTACTTTTGAACAGATTCAATTGAGTCTACATAGCACCTATATGAGGGAGACCACACAACAGAAGCATACTCAAGTGTAGGTCTAACCAAACACGTGTGTACAGCCTTTTAGTAATATAAGGATCATCCAGCTCTTTGGACCACCTCTTTACGAAACCAAGCGCGGACCTAGCTTTGCTTAACGAGCACTCGACATGCAAGTTAATCGTAATATCTTATTTCGATAAGAAAACGTAAGGCTCCTCAGACTCGTAAACAAATTTATATCTTTCAGGGGGCACATCAGGGGCTGAAGGAATGATAAATATATATAAGACGGTTATTTTGATGGGATTGGGAGATTTTTTTGTCATTGGGAGGGGTCATATAAAGATTTGCATTCCGCTAAATTTAACAATAGTGGTGAGCACTAATAAAAATATTTTTTGCATTTTGCGGTCTTAGACACTGTAAGTTAATTACGCAGCAGCGTTTAAAGTGATGGCTAAAAAATAAAGGAAAAAGTCTTACCTCACTTTCAAATTTAGTGAATTATTGCATTCGTTATGTAAAGGGATACTATTGCAGTTGTGTCAGTCCGTTTATACCCAAAAACATTTGTGTTATAAGGCTTTTTTAAGTTTGCGCGGATATGTGCAACAACCAGAAGACTTTGAGATGTAGACTTACATCTAGGTCTTGTCATTCCCTCGACACTATAATTCCATGCCATATTTGATCATTATGAAAATTCTTAAAATCTTGATTCGATGCACACATATTCTTCTTCTTTAAATACTTGTAATTGCGATTGTTAGCTTTGGATAGGATGATGGCTTCAGTAGATCAAACGATTGTTTTTCCGGATTATTTACAGCAAAATCTATGTTTTTCTGCAAAGAGTTTCTAGACAGTTTGCCATTTATCGCGCGAACTTCAAGTAAATAAAACGGCCTTGCACCACTTCCAAAATAAACATATTTCCAGCAATACCGTTAATAGCTACAACTTCCAAAACCAAATCGCAAACTTGCAACTCTTTATTATCACAATAAAATTCGTATTTAATGCAAAAGCGTTTACAGAAGAGGCAAAAAATTAATTTTTGCAACATTTTGGAAAATGTAAATTTTAAATCGTGTGTTTCGTTGTATGGAAATTTGTTTTTGGACAAGGCCTTCTTTTAATTTGAGGACAATACAGTGCTTGAAGCATCTGTAAATTATTAAAGCTGTAAAAAGGCTTACAATGAGCTGCCATCGAGTGGCATTATGTGCTGCTTCGGACGCGAACAAGCAAGGGGATGTAAATAAGCAATTCGAAGAAAACCCGGACGGAAGGACATGTGCGTGAACCAGGTTGACAGCTAAGCTCTTTGGTATAAGTTTACCATCTCTCCAGATATCGATAGAAATTAATAAGAAGCTATTAATGCTTATTAGACAGAAGTGGACTACAGAACTTTTTCACTTAAGAGCTCTCTTAATGTGGTATTGTTTGAACAACAATAGTTTTTCATCCAGACCAAAGTCAACTTTAGTCTTTAGTATTGTGCAACAAGCGCAGAAATAATAAACCAAATTACATAAATTTCATGAGGAAAATGTGGTTAGAAAAATCGAGGTGCCCCTTGAAATGTGAACAAGCATTTGAACAGTTGATGCCACTTATCAAGTGCTTGGTAAAATTGTTGCGTTCAAAAAAAAAAAAAAAAAAAAAAAACAAAAAACAAACTCCATTTTTAAGCCGCCTAAAGTGAGAGATGAAAAAATGTTTACTTGCCACAGTATGTTGTGCAAGCTATCCCGGCCCTGGCTCATCTCAAACAACATCGAATGCCATGCTTAACGTAGACTTCTATTTCAGAAGAATTTAAGAACCCTTTATATAAAAAGTATTATTGTAGTTTTTAGAAAGTTGACATTCGTAATCTTAAACTCTGAATTAAATAAAATCCCTGTGGGAGTTAAAAATGTAACTCGCAAATATTTGCAAATAAACCTAACGGATATATACGCATATATTGTGATATGCACGCGAACAATGATGCTCAAGTAACTGTGTACATTGTTAGGAACGTAAGTACGTTTGTAGGCAGCTAGAGAATTGAAGTTTGCATGAGCACGATATACTTATACGCGTGTTTCTATCACCTGCTACTAGAAAGTGGACGTGGAAAAGTTTTATTATTTCCTTTATATTACATGTAAGGGGGAGTAAGTAAAATATGTTTACATTTTTGCCAGGCATCAAGTTTTCTTAGGCAGGTTAACAATGTCTGTCTGTCTGTCTGTCTGTCTGTCTGCCTCGCATACATTGACTGGTTGGACTTTTTCACTCAGTCACAAGTAATGAGACAGACGCCAAGCTGAAAGAAATATTTTATAGCGAATTTTTATTAAATTTCAAAATACTTTTCTCTTTAGCTCAAGAGCAAATCAAGCGATTCTCATATGTATTGTAATTAGGTGGAGGGTGCTCACAATTCGGTTCGCTAGTAGGGATCCCTCTTCATTTTTGGGCATATTCATTCAGAGCGAGAGAGGGAGACCGAGCAACGGATGTAGATTATGAAATTTTATCATGCTTACATAAACGCAAGTGTGTTGCTTCCTTACATTGTATACCACATAGCGTTTGTGGTTCTACTTTTTCTGTTTTATGGTATGTGCGAGTACATATGAATGTGGTTGTAATTTATGTTGCAAATAAACACCCATACATGTGCCCAAATGCTCACAGATACTGTTAGCTGGTTAAATGTTTGGCTAGTGTCGTTTGACTAGTGTCTCTTTTGTTAGTTTTCCTGCTTGCGAAATAGGTGAGGCAACTAAATGCCTTCTAAATCGAATTTTGGATACCCACTATTTAAATCGAAATTATTTTCTTCTTCGATAAATTGAATTTATTGCATTACTCTCGGTTAAATAATAAACCGAAATAAGAGAAAGTGTAGCAGAAAAAAAAAGGAAATATTTTTCTTTAGCATACTTTCAGGCGATATTCGTTAGATTCTGTGCCTGTTTATTGAATTGTAATTTTTATTTATATCCAAAACATACATACAAAAGATAAAAGATTTTCTGCAAGTTCAGCTTGCGGCCAATGGTTAGGTTTGTTACTTCGACCTTTGCTAAATATAAGTCATTCCCAGTAGGAGCGCTTTTCTCGAATGTAACCGGCACCTTGTAGAAATGTATCTAAATAGAGTTGTATGTCAGAATGTATTCTTGTGTTTGTACGCTTGCTGCATAGTATCTGTGTAGAACTCATATTTCGAAAAAAAAAAAAAAAAAAAAAAATGGAAAAAAGAAAATGTGGGAAAAAACGAAACAATCTTGACATTTTTGTTCATTGTTTTGTTATTTTATAGTTGTGCTTGTGTATGCGTTAACATATTTGTTTGCTGTTTTTTTTTTTTTTATGTATATAAAATTCTAACGCACTGCATAATTTTTTTTTTCTTTTCATTTATTTTCTTTGTTTAAACACAAAAACTTTTAACCAACCAACCATAAGAATTTTATATATTGACGGAGGGTATATATATGTATATATATAAGTGCATACAACTATGGCACACATATGCTCATGAAATCGCAAATATATAAGTATACACATGTATATGTATATGTCACGAGGTGGATACTTAGTATATGTATTTTTAACTTTACTCTTAAAAGTTTGTTAGACTGCAAAATAAATAAACAAGAAATTCTTAACTGCACTCCTTCATGTGCTGACGGTTAAGTTGACAATTACATTAAATTGTTTAAAAAGACAAAGGAGTCTATTTGGTTAAAAAAAAAAAAATATTAACTGCAGCGAGACGAATATTTTTTGGAAATTTTTACATAAGCGAGCGACAATGTCTTACTTGAATCCGCCGTCTATGAAGAAAGAGTTAAGTAACAAATCGATATATCTACAGAAGAGGAAATGAAACATTAGTTTAGACTGTGACACGATGCAAATTAGAATGTTTTCGAAAATGTTGCTTTCATCTAACTATTTTGATAAAGCAATCAGCTAAGTTTGTTCCTCACTGGACAATATTCGAGACAATGACGAGTACAATCAAGCTTTAATTAATTACATTTAATCGATTAATTAATTCATTGTATCTAATTTTATTTAATTATGCAATTAATTTCGGGTAAAATCAATCTGCGATCAAAACCGATAATCTATGATTCTAGTAGTATAAGCAACAAAGTATTGGAAAATAAAATCTTACTTCTCTAGAAATTGCTTAAAATAATCTTTTACCGTATAATACCGAATACCGTATAAGTGGGATAACGGCAACAACCTTTCAACAAATTATATACGTAAAGATTTTTCATTGGTATGCTGAAGGTTTTCATTACTTTTCATTGCAAATTCATTTACTATACCATAGAAAAGCCAGAGATTGTAGCTTGTTTATGTAAATAAATCTTTTCAGCAAGGAGTCTGCGTTAGTGGAAATTGCTTTGTCAGTCATTTTGCAAGCGAAATATTGCTGAAGCAAACAAATAGATATCCAGACAATTCAAATCAGAATTCGACATGAAATCAAATGCTTCTCGCCATAAAGCAAAACTTCTCAACATATTCTAAATATAAAAGGTGAAGCAGAAAGGTCGTGGAGTTTTCACCAATAAATAGTTTTATACCCGCCTAAGCTACGCATTTTAGAAAGTTTGCAAGCTGGTAGTCTACAGATAATTAAAAAAATACATATTATGCTACTTTTTAATTTAATCGAAAGTAATCCCATTTTGAATACGAGCTAAAATTCTGAACAATATCATTACGATCAAGGCCAAAGAGTTACACGACTACATTACTGTAAGTAATCCTAGTAAGGCCTGCTCTAAAATATGGTTCTATTGTACGAACTTTACTGCAAACAACTTGATTCCGTACAAAAATCGGTTCTATTGTTCTGCTCGCGAAGTCTGTCCCGGAATCCTGACTTCAGCTCTCTTCCACGTAAAAGTCGTTTGACGCTAATAAAGTTACCCACTCCAGAAAGCCGACGAATAAATGCTAAATATGTCGAGGATTGTTGAACACTTGAACACACGGTAATGTTCTAGTTCTTGATTAGCTGAACCATGTTCTAACTGAGAGTCCAGCTGTTGAGAGTCCATTTCGGTTCGCACTCTACTCGTTAAGCAGAAATGGTTCGCCCCTAGGCGCGGGGCGAGGTATGTGTGGCGCGGTATTTACCCGACGTAACGTTGTTGCTTTGTCAAAGGCATCAGCACGGATATCGTTTTCTACCTTCGTTTCCCCGAAATTTTGATCTTCATTTTGATGTTGGGCTGCGCTTCAGTAGACCACTACTTAATGAAGCCAATGAAATTCTTCAAAAAATTCAGGAATACCGAGGCAACGAACATTTATCAAAAAAATGTTTTAAATTATTTGCACAAGGACGGACAGAAAAAGAAGCTTGATTTTAGTGTACAAAAAGATTTAAAGGCGATCCTCGTAACGGCTACGTAGGTGTCGTTTCTATCAAAAATCCACGTTACTTTTGTAACCCAATCCAATCCTCAAAAGGTGTCTGTTAAAATTGCATTTCATTTTATTTTACTGTTTGATGGGGACAAGAATTTAAGTTAACTCTTTGGGCCATTTTCATATACGATCGGTTTATATATGATATGATTTGATCAGATTGAATTAAATGTAATTGCACTGAAATCAGTCGGGTTAGATTGCATAAGAAAACCTAGATGAAGTAATGATAAATCAGACACGTTTGAGTTAGAATCGGTTAAGGGACATTACATTAAATCAGATTTGATTTGGTATTAACCAAAATAGGCCAGTCCATAAAGTCCATGAAACCATGCACCCGTGTGTAACCTTTACCTGCTTATTTGAAGCCGCTACGTGTTTTAGGAAGAGAGATAAACTGTGAAATTTCACATCTACACCTCTCGAAGGGACTTGGTCAGGCAAAACCCATTACTTTACGGGCTGTATATAAGCTATAACTTGTGCTCTCCACTTTGCAAGACAATGCTGCATCCTTTAGATGGCCTATACCAAAGCTGGAGTGCGAGATATGCGAGATTGGTATGATCCAAACTCTCCCCCATGTTGAAACTGGGATCTCTCTACCAGCTCTTATTATTTAGTGCCTCCGAATTATTCGGCTTAGAGTAATCATAGCCACCACGACACCCCCGAAGGCCCATACCCAGCTGCCAGGAACTCCATCGTTTCCACGTCCACTTTCCATTACGCATTGAAAAATAGGTGCGAACTTTCTTTATGCATGTGCCCTATCGCATGAAGCATTCTGATCTACTTGCTTTCCATACGTCAGACTATAATGGTTTTGGGTCGCCGGGATTACTCGACGTTGTCATGGTCACTCCTCTATACATCCATCCGACTGCCATCCGACTTTTGCCTCATGAATTTTAAATTTGCACGAAAAGGTACCAGCACAGCAATGCCAAACAGCCAACCACACAGACCTATGAAAATTCCTATTAGATGATTGCTTACTAAAGGAATCTGCAAGCACATGATTTCAAACTTTTTCAATGACTTTTCCCTGAACGGTTTACGTCAGCGTCCCGAAGTACAGAGAAAATCATTATTTAATTTTTCTTGTTAATCCACATATTTTCCACAATAAAAGAAACACAACTTAGTAAAATTAGATGTTCTAAAACCTGCTAGGGAACGTCAGTCAGGACGTGGCGTACCACAATTTCTCCATTCTTTTACCTCGCCCGGGTGAGTGTGAACAATGTGGGACGCGGTAACGTCAGCTCTTCATTGGACATTTTGCAAATGTAATATGAATCCGCATCGACTGTTTCCCCTCATAAACTAAAGCAACTATTTTATACGCTGACTTACCAGCACAACTTCTCTTTTAACTTTGTTTTGCTTAATGCTTTTTAATTCATTTTTGCTTCATTTTTACAGAATAAAATTCAAAAAAAGCTTTGAAATTATTTGATGTAAAAACCATAGTTTAAGTTGCGACTATTTGCTGGCCTTACTATTCATCTCGTTGTTCGTCTATCACAAATTCATCATTCAATTTATTTTAATAAAACTTCACATTTCAGTATATGTCAGCAGTTCTTTTTCATTCATTTTTATACATGCTACACCAAATGAAATCACACTGACATTGTCATTAGTTCTGCAAGTAACGAAATGTCAATACTCTTATCCAAATAGTCGGCTTTTCACAATTCATGGCGTGTCCTCATCACAATATAAACCCAAGTTTCTTATATTCCAAGTGAATTCTATTTAACCAAACATCTCTCATTAAACATAAAGCCGGAATTGCAAAAGGCCTCGATATGCCCTTTACTACTATTTCTATGGAATATGGAGCCATTATATAGAATTGGAAGGTGATCTTCGTCGCAAATTATTGTTACTGCGCGTTGACAATCTCTTCAAAAAATGAGTAGATTTCGCAGATGCAAGTTCTTTGAAAGTTTTCACTGTTAATGGAAGGGGCGCTTAAAAGTCAATGGTTTTTGTATTCGGCCTGATCGGCAAATTGCTCAAAATTCCTGACTAGATCGAGACCTAGTTTCGCGTCGATGTCGAAACTGCGATATGCGCTCATCTTCATTAAACTTTCGAAAAATCCATTAATCCTGTCAACGATTTGTCGAGCAAAGTGCGACGCTTGTCGAACTTCGAATAAGTAAAGTGAAAACGAAAAAGCATTCGCGAACTCTCTGGTGCTCTCATAAAGTATCTTCACGATAAGAAAGATTTCTTTCTCCTTTCGGCAACTTGCGCACCATAAACGCCTTTGTCGGGATAATATTGCAAAATATGGCAGAATATGTTAAAATTTTTTTTGCCATTCGAAATACAATCACTTTCGACTGGATTAACAAATCTCTTAACCTTATTTGTCTAGCTGACAAATATGTCTGCGTGTTTTACGTCTGCACCTGGTGTGAAACCTTAATCAGACCGGTTGCCTACAACCATTGGCAATCGAGAGGTAAGTTGATTGACGACCCTTCAGGGAGGGAGACAATCCCCATTGAAGGGGGCCTCGCTACCCTGAAGTACCGCAATAGAAAATGGGTGTGGGCCCAATTCTCGCTTAGTGGTCTGGGTCGAGGCCTATCTAAGCAGCTCTTAAATAGCTCCCGGCGAAACTTTGGGGTAACCACAGCCACCACGAATACTCCTCGAAGGGCCGTACCCAGCAGTCAAGGCAAGAAGGCATTCTCCGGCATTCCGATGGGTAGTGTGCATCTTCCTGCCGGAGCAATCCTACTTTGGGCAACCTGACCCCCGTGGACACCCTTTAACTTCTTGGCTTATCGTTCAAACCAGAATTTACATCAAGCTATACAGCTTTGGGTGATCTCATAGTGTACGCGGCCGCAGCCACACTTGCCTTTGGACTATCCACACGTCCCAGACGGCCAGTCCTAACTATCCTTTCTGAAGGGAAATAAAATGCTTCCAAGGTTGTCGGCGCACAGCACACACACCCAGCTGTCTAGCTGACAATTAGATCTCTCCGCTCAAACCTGCCGTGGTATGGCTCAGTAATGTTAGTGTTGCCGAAATTAAGCGAATCTAAAGCCATCCATTGCCAAGCCTAAACCACCACGCATTTTCCCCTTGATTCAATATTTAAAGTCAGAACGTTTGAATGAAAATAAAACAGACATAATTTCAAATGTAACGAAGCGGCCATCACTTCATAAGTGCGCCAACAATCCCTTAAAACAAGGGAAAAAAGAATAAAGAAATTTTGTTTTGCTAGTCAAAAAGTCTTGCAAACTTTAGCAAATTGATTGCGAACTTTTCAACGATAGATGAAGTGCCTCCTTCCCGGAAGTACCAGGCCTCCACACAGAAACATATGAAAATTTCAAAAGCATTTTAGGATAAATGGAATTTCCTTTAGTCTTCGAACTTCCAATCGTCACAAAGCTTTAAGTCTATACTTTGTTCATCGTTAGCTCAACGTTATCTTACACGAGTTGCTCTTATTTGCAAAAAAAAAAAAAAAGAGTTGCCGATGAGTATCTGACAATTCGTCTTTAACCGAACATAATTTTTTTTTATGTTTTTTTGCCAGATAAGTCAAAAACTTTTGCACTCTTAACAAAGAAAACTGAGCAACAAAAAATTGCATAACAAAATCTATAAAATTTTACTAATTGCTGCACATTAGGAAAAGCTAGAGAATAACATTGAAAAGAGTAAAAGTGTTGACGACCTAAAAGTCCAAAATCAAAAGTCGTAAAGTGAAAAATTGCTCAAAATTAATGCTGAAAATAAATGAAAAGAAGAAAAAAAAAAAACGAAGGCAAAATGAAAAATTGAAAAATTTCCACATCATAGCGTTCTCCATACGTTTCAATTCATCTTTATTAGATTTCATTTTTGTCTTTATTGGTCAGATGGCTTCTTATGTGACAAATTTGCTAACAATTCATTTTATTATTATTGAAATTCCTTTTAACTTAATTGTAGTCATGTACACACTAAAATGATTCAGCCGTACGTTGGGAAAGACTCGCATCAAACAAAAAAGCAGGGAGTCACTCATAATTCACTTCTCATCTTTTCATCTTTTTCTTGCTGGTTTTCATAAATTTTTCAACGTTTCATGTTAAGAATCGCACATAAACACCCAGAGACACACAAATACATACATACATCCGGGCATATATATATATATATATACGTGCATATATTTGATCATATCAAATGAAATTTAAATTTGTCTCTTGGGTAAAATATACAAGTGCTCCGCATGTAGAACTCATTTTCTTTGTGAAAAGTTTGCAAAACGAGAAAATATTATAACACAATCAACATGCTTATCCATACATACATACATACATACATACATACATACATACATACATACATATAAACATGAAAAAAAAAACACAAAAATACACACGTACACGTGTATGTGTATAGATATGGATATATATATATATATATAGAGAACATCTATATATATATAATATATATTCGGAAAATATATATATGTAGCTTGTTTATATGTTAGGAAATCTAGTTACATCAAGTTGCATGTTACTGGAAAATCAATAGCAGAATAAACAAAAAAAAAAAAAAGGGCATCACTTGCGTTAAAACGACTCTTGGTCACTGATGATAGCATGTAATAACATCAAAAACTCACTTCGTCATTTGTCAACTGTGAGCTTGCTGTAGAACGGACGTTGGCACTTTCATACCAAATGTTTAAAATTAAATATTAATGTTTTTCCTGAGATTGCATACCGAGAGAGATAGGTGTTCGTAAAGTAGTGGTAAAAATAATGCTTTTTCGTTTTTTTGCACGCTGGGATAGCGCTGATAGGGATGCTCTTAAGTAAGCAGCGCATGTCCATTTTGTGACTTAATCTGGGAAATTAATTCAACAAATGAAATGAAATGAGCTTAACTTTAACTTATTAATTACAAATAAGCAGATGAATTGACAAACAGTACGATCGCCTTAACTATCCCTTAATCTGAAGTTCATTGAGTATGTGATGCATATTTTTCCGAATGGTAAGAGGGAAAATCGGTGTAGTGAGTCCATTTTTTTTTCATTTTAAGTTTTACGCTTTCATACATATTTCCATTGATAAAAAAAAGACAAATATATTGCCCGTACACACGTACTTGCATAGTAACTTAACTCAAAATATTACTGGTTTTCTTTTCACATACGCAAGCATATAAATTTAAATGCCTTTGTACTATATATATTTATTTGTGTGTCTTTCTATATTTTTTCCTTTTTTTTTTTTTTTGT
>KK502480.1:782834-797284 GCA_000688735.1 Glossina austeni | reverse complement strand
TTTTCCTCAGCCATTTTCTGGATTATTTGAATCGCGATTTTAACATTAGAAATGCCGATGTTTTGAGTCACTTTGACTCGTCCTTTTTGTGGACTCCCCACACTTGCAAAAAAGATAGAATTTTAATTCCAATTTATTTCCGGGTTATTCTAAAGCATTTCAGCACATTCTTCGCCCAGTTACAAGTAAACTGGAAGTAACTTCGGATTAGAGCTCAAATCAAAGATTATGGGTAAAAGTAACTCATTCAGAGAAATGACTTAAAGGTTTTTCTAAGTAAACAGAAGTCACCCACAAATATTGGAACTTTGCATGCCTTACAACCCTTTTGAAACTATGAAATTGAAAAAGGCCAAATTGACCTATCGGGTAGGTCTAGCAACAAAAGAAAACACTGCCACAACTTGCTCCCAAAACGCTAAACAAGCTAAGTCCACACACATAACAATGCACATAATTTTGGTGATTTCCGGTCTAATGGTCGATTATAACACTAAATACAATGTGGGCATGTTGGGTAACGATGGGTTCTCAAAGGCCCCATTTTGATAAAGCGCTAGGTTCTGATACGGTCAGGAAAACTCAAATGACTTTAAACTGCACTAAATCTCCAAATTGTTCCTTGAAGCGGTCAGCTTAGTGGGTTTTGGGTTGATTCTCAACGTTGCCCCCACTTCACAAAAGGCTTTTGTGAGAAATGTTAAGCCAGAATCATTGTGAGACTTGCACGAACACATCTAGTCCACCAGTGAGTTTAGACCAAGTTTGCCGTACGGACGATTGGCATAAATTCAAAATTATAAAAAAATCGTGAATTTGGGTACAAAGAACGTCGTTATGAACAATGGTTGCAATCAATGATGGATGTACGGTAATGACCAAATTCTACCTATTTTCGACCGACTTTGCAAAAAAAGTAAAAGTGCAACGCAATGTAGTCAAATAGAGAGAAAATCATAGCATAAGTAAGACGTAAGTAATAAACGAGAAGCCAGCTTTAATTGAATTCATTTTCATTTGTATTCACCGACTTACCACTGCAATCCCTACAGTATCAAGAAGTGTTACAATTTCAATTGTGTTTCGTGTACATTGTAAATATTCGGAGCCAACATAATGCGCATAGCGTACGGAAAACACTATGAACCAAAAGAATTGTGTCAAATTTTTTATAGTAGTGAAAAGCCTTAAAAAAAACTCGTTAAATAAAATATTTATGTAATTAAATTAAACCTTGATGTCAACAATTGCATAAGGCTACGACACCGTACTAAGAATTTTCAAGAGAATATTTTGCTATAAAAAAAAAACATTTATAATTAATAAAATATTTTAAACCATTAATCATCGGATTATTATAATATCATTAAGTAATCTTAAATATATATTAAACAATCGATTTAGGCATGTTAACTTAAATAGCATGCATACGTATGTGAGTTGAATGTAATAAATATTATGTTGTGAGCACTTTGAACTCTTAAGGGCTTAAAAATTGTGTACCCTGCTTAACATTATGTTTGTTATCGAGCCAAAGCTTTTTGGCTTCCGATTATAGTGTCCGCTCGGAGAGAGTCCAAACACATAGCGGCTTATCGCAAAAGATGATTTGGGCGCAACTTTCCTCTTAACTCAACCGCCAATTATTCTTAAAGCTTCTCATGGATGTAACAGAAAAATGAAAATTTTTTTTTTATTCTATCCTCCACCATTGCGCTTTCTGGAGCGACCTAAGCTTGTCTGTCCGTCCGTCTTTCTGTTGGGATTGTTTTCTTCTACTCAATCTTACAGGTCACAATAACGCTCAATTCCGCTTAAGGGCGGACGCTATTAAAAATGGTTTGAACCGCAACACTTTTACACCTTACCTTGAGAGCTCGTTATGTGAATAATTGTAGGATGGTGTAGGGTATTTAATTGGAGTCTGTGTCATACTATTGTATTTTTACTTGTTTTTATTTATGTTTATTTCTTTTGTTTTTTTTTTTTCTATTTTATTTTCTTTTTCTCATTACACTAGATTACCACTACCCAGGAACTCGAAAAAGACCAAATTTTTAATAAACACTTTATTTTCAGACTTATCAATGTTACAAAAGGTTGAGTAAAACTGAATGAAATATTCACGTTATTTATCAGAATTAATGTGAGCATATTCCAGTGTCTACAATTGCACAATTTTGATTATCTTAATCACCTAGAAATCTTATGTCGAAATCCAATTTGCGCTGTAATTTTTTCTTCTTTTCTTTTTCTATTTAACGTTATGTAAAACACATTAAAAACAACCAAAACAAGTAAGAAAATTATAAGCGGTCGTAGCCGAATCTTTAATACCCATCACCGTCGTACTGAAAAAGACCCAAAAAGTAAAACAATCGATTTGGCCCGCTTTCAATACTAACCTGCGTGCAGCGTTTCTGCTAAATTTAAAGTCGACAGCTTCACTTTTGCGGCCAGGACAATGTTTACAACACACATTGCATGGACGGACGGACGGACGGACAGACAGACAGACGATCAGGCTTAATTCGATTTTGAATATGTATATACTTTGTGGGGTCTCGGACGTTTCCGTCCAGGCGTTGCAAACGTTTGGACAAAATGAATATAACCCCCATCCTGCGGCGGTGGGTGTAAAAATGAGAAAAATGAGAGCGCTTGCAAAAATTACATAATCCTTCAAAAATAATGCCAAGAAGTGAAAATAATTACAAACAAAATTCACAAAAGGGAATTTCCTGATTATAATTAAGTTCGTTATGCATAATTTTAATTCTTAATGATGTTTTTTTGCTGCACGTGTTTGCGAGTTCTGTGTTTTTCTATCTTATCTTTGATTCATTTTACCTTTTTACTTGAGACTATCTCACATGCGTCGCCGAAACAAGGGTATATTAATTTTCTTATTCTGCTTGTGACAAAGCGAACGATATTTTTTATGTATATTCTCTGCAATTTCACGGTGTACCTAAGATTTTAATTGTGTTTAAGCAAGTCCGTCGATCCGTCTTTGACTATCCATTTTTCTGGTCATTTTTCTACATATAAAATGCTACATCCGTCCGCGTATCGGCCGTGGCTTTTTCAGTCTGTACTTCGCGTTCTTTCTCTTTGTCTTTAAGTTTACTTCTAATTCTCTTATGACACCTACACTCTTTTCATCAAGTAACCATTCATATGTTCTTTGCAGCATATTCTTCTCTTCTTAATTTGCATAAGAAGTACGTTTATATTCGTCCGCCCATAAGCAATGTCCGTCCGTCCTTAGCTATATCCAAGCGAAAGATTGCTTTACTATGCATTCGTTTGTAACCCTGGTCTAAAGTTCTTTTTTGTGTCCGTCCTTTTCCGTTCGTACCTCGCACCAAATATGTTTCTTCTGTCCGTCCCTTCGCACCTCTACGATTCCACATAATTTCACCGGTCTATCGTCTTTATTTTCTTTCTATTATCTTCTTCGGTATGCATGTATAATTTTTCATGAATCATAAGCAGATTTTGTTTTTTTCGTCTTACATTAGGATTCTTTTAATTTCAAGAAATGAGATCACAGCTAAAACTGAGAAATAAAAGGGAGAAAGGCATTTGAAAATAACTTAGATTGTTATTAGTACTACATACTAGACACAACTACTAGAAGTAAGGAACGTTAGAACGGAGATACTCCCATTATTAATAGAAAGAGCGAAGATATACTCAAGCCATTGCTAATGTTTGGATTTATTAAAAGGCGGCTGTAACTTTCTTACTTATTTTTCTTCTTTTTCTTTTTCTTTTTCCTCTTACAATACAGTAATCATATCGTTTCCTTCGAACTTAACGGACTGCTATATAATAACCGCTTAATGCATTTGCGCTCTTTCTTGTTTGCCTTTTTCTTTTTTTTTTTTTTTTTTTTTTTCCTCTAAATTTTTTTTTTAAAATTCTTGTTTGCCTTTTTCTTTTTTTTTTTTTTTTTTTGTTTCCTCTACTTGGGCTCCACTGTATTTGCTTCGGGTTTGTCCGTACTTGTAGGAGAAAAGTCTTTTACTTTGAGTAATTCGTTGTTCTTATAATTTTACAAGTATTGCAGCAGTGCTTTTTAATCAGCAAGCAGGCAAGCAGGTTTACAATATAGAAGACACGCATATAAAGAACATGCTAATAATAATTTTTTATGCAAAGACATGAATATCTTTAAAACAATTTGTAAGTAAGTAATGAAAAAGTGGAGCAAATAAGGGATATTCACACATTCAAAAGACGTTTCCACATTATTGTATAATAAACAAAGACAGAAGAAAAGAAGAAAAAAAAAGAAAGAAGAAGACTAAGAGCAAAAAAGACAAAGAGGAATAATAAAGAAATAGAAGTTTGGTTTTAAGACAGAAAGACAATGAACTCCTAAATGACATTACTAACCCAAATAGGGTTTTTATCCTATTTACAGTGTTTTCTCTTTTCTTTTTGTAAAAGCTTGATAATACACACACACACACACACACACACCCGGGCAGATGTGTATAAAGTATGTGTGCACACGTGTTGAAAGTATATAACATGCAACATAAAGTATTAAAAATAGTTATTTCTTCTTCTTTTTTTTTTATTTTGTGCTTTTACCACATCATCTACTTTGCTTTGTATCATTACTTATATAAAATATTTTCTTAGAATAGTTAGTTGCACTTAATAAGACGCAAAATAAAGTGAAAGTAATTTCATCTTGAGAAAGAGAAAAAACAACTTGAAAAGAATATTTTTTTTGTTACAACACAGTCCGACATTATGTTCTAAGCAAACACAACGCATAAAAGAAATAAAAACCCATAAGAAAGAATAAGAAAACCTAATTTATTTTTGGCTTAAACCGAATCTCGCATCACGTATCCGTATTTTTGCTGTAAATGAAATATCGCAGAAAGTGCTTTGGAAATGCAACAACACCTCACTGAAAGTGCCGAATAATATGTAATATGTAATATACATGCGGCATAATATGCTCAAGTTATTGTATTTTATTATGCCAGCGTCAGCTTTCTGTCCCGCAGTCTCAGCATAATCTAAATTGCAAAGTTGCGGTTAGGAAATACACATGAAAACAATCTAAGCTGAATGTGACATATGGGACAGACTTCCAATCTATAATGAATACATTCGAAAGGTATATAAAATTTATTTTATTAAATAAATTATATGCTGTCGAGAAGCTTAAGAGATCTATGATGATTTTAAGATAACAACAGCACAATAGCTCGCTTAACTCACAAACCATGGCCCACAAGCAGGATACTCCACTCTACTCAGCGTAGCATAACCGGAGACAAAAACATAAGGCCATATAAATGTTGGACTGATCGTTGTACTCTATGGTCCTCGAAGACGTGTTTCAAGTTAAATCATTTGTTCGAAATTATCGGCATCGTTTTTACGATGCAATAGGGAAACATTTTCGGTGTCCGCACCCCAACCTGCCTTACGGCAGTGTTGCTATTATGTTTTATACGATTTATCGAATCTCTAGTGAACTATAAACATTTGATAAACGTAATATGCCTTCTGTTGTGGATATAATAATATTATGAATATTAAGTTTTCATATCTCTCGTGGCGATGTCTCTCTCCCTTCACTTTATTTCTTTCTTGTTCATGAACACACAAACATCAAAAGATATTTATTTATTTTAATTTTTTTTTTTTTTTTTTGCTCTTGATTGGAATGAAGAGAAACACTTAAGATGCTAGAACAAGAACATTTATACAATATAAGGTTCTTATAAAGTGCGTATAAAGTAAAAAAAAACAAATAAATTCTGTGCATATTACGCTAAACAGATGAAAACATTTGAACTTTTAATTGCATTTAATAATCACCAACGTTTCCAACGAGAATACGTACGTACGTAGAGAACGTATGTGAGGGAAATTCACTTTAAAATAGAATAGATTGCATTCTTCTCCCTTGTTCTATGTGTAAAGAACTTTTTTCCGAAATTACTTTGATGAAAATCCTTCTGTTTCCTTTGAATGATTCCACTTTTTAAAGCAAATGCAGAAAATCTGAAATAAAGGAATTTTTAGAGCAACTGCTTGTAACCGCTTGTTACAAGAATTATCTCAAAGGAGAGAGCAAAAGAGAGAGAGAGAGAGAGAGAGAGAGAGAGTCGAAATAGATTCACAAAAGTGTCTCGGAAACATAAGACGATGCCAATTACTACTCCACATGCCAATCTTCCTTAGAGTTTTATTTTTCTATTTTCGAATCTCTTTAAAAGTTAAAATTAAACTTTGAGTTAACTTCGTCAACATTTCAAAAAAGGCGATTAACTCTCTCGTAAGCTCTTTGGAAGTTATTTTGTGCTTGCGTCAGTTGTTCATGTTTCCTTAATGGATCATATTTGAGTAGTTTATCACGATCTAAATGAATTTAAAAGCAGGTAAGAAAATTGTATTCGGTCATGATCAAGAATATATATCCTTTGGGGGGTCTCTGATGGTGCCTTCCGGGCGTTGCAAACATTTCGCCAATATGACCCTCAGCCCTAGATGCTGAGTATAATAAGAAGAAAATCGTATTTTCGGAGATGTTATACAAATGTCTCTCCTATCTAACCGATCACCTATTTAAGTGGAAAATATTTGTTTTTTGGCCCAAACTCATGAATTTTGTAACCAATGACAAACAACAAAATACAAGTTGGCGAATGGGTTAATTACGTTTGAGTAATATTCGTGTTATTGCTTGAGAAGTTTTAAAATTATCGATATTCTATATAATAATTTGGGGCCTAACGCTTTTCTGTTCAAGTTTACATATTTTACACTTTTTGTGAGCTGAAGAATGTCGATTCAAGTCAACTTTTCATGTACTTTAGGTTCGTATTATCATGCTTCGATTTCTTATACGGTGATAGACAGCGTCATTTAGGATTAATTTCAGTCTCTCTACAAAGTTTGAACTGTAGATTAGAGAGTTATAGTACCTGTGAAGTCGCTTCAGTAACAAGGGTTATATGGGTTATACAAAAATTTTTCTAAATTTAAACTGAGCGTTTGTTAAAAAAAAAAAAAATCTTATTATTGGAAAATTGTTTCCGACTATGGAATGCCGTGCACCGCTTTGCCTTATATTGTATAATTCTTTCCCTATTTATATGTGTGGATGTATGCACATCCAGAGTAACTTTAATCAATTCATAGTCATTTTCTGAATCGATTCTTCAGACTTAGTCTTAGTCTGCGCGTGTGACGTCTTTCCACGTATTTTCTTATCCAACAGGTCACAAATTTTCGAAATACTTTCATAAGATTTTATGCACCAACATATTCTGGATGAAGGACGCAAACTATTGAAAGTAGGTTCGATTAGACTATTTTCACGACCACTTCCAGCATAGTGTCCCGCTTCGAAAAATCCGTTTTATAAAAAAAATTTCTTTTTTTTAATATGTGTGGAGAAAACTCGGCTGAAAATAACATTTTGGCCCTTTAGACAGATTTGAAAAATCGTGTTTGGAAGGAACCATTTTTTGAGCTATCCTTCCTATAAATTTTCTTATAAAATAAACAAGTTCTTATTTCTATTGAAACTAGTCCAAAGTAACTACTTGACATATTAATGTATTGGAATCACTTTGGTCTCAGAGGATTGTTGTTCGCAAGCAGCAAAAAATTAATCCTTGTATGTCTGTAATGCACAACTTTTGTTTCTTCTATGACCAAAATAGCTGAAGAACAGTAAATTCATTTTGCAGAAAGATTTGCTTTACCAAATTTAGACCATGCCACTCCATGCATTGTACTCCTCCCCTCCCCCCTGTTCTTTTTATACACATTACTGAAGGATGTGCATCAAATTCCGAATTGATTAAGCCATGTCTGTCCGTCAGTGCGATTGTCCGTCTGTTCATTCGTATAATGCCTGTTATAGACATTCTCCTGGCATTCTTGCACGCAGGTTCGTTATTGAAAATGGGCCAAATCGCTGGAAGAACACACGTACAAGTAAACTGAGAACATCTCTGTTTTCCAAAAGGATTAAAAAGTAAATTTTTGCTCATTACTCACAAACTGTAGCAGATAAATGCGCGAAAATTTGAACGTACATATTACGGGCGACATTGTAGTACCTGAACAAAAATGGAAAATGTCGGCTGGGTCTACCCGATATAATAGTGCATTAAAATTTAATTTTTTTTCAATAATACCATAAAATATGTAGACTCTTCGCCAGTGTCAAATTTGAAATGCATCTAAACAAGTTCGTCTGCTGATCTATCCGTCCATCTGTCTGCCCGATTGTGCAGTATGTATGGTAAGCAATCTTCTGTTCGCATCTACAAATTAGCCAAACAATTTGGATGTGACCAACATTTTCAAAGGACACGCCTACAATGTCCACGCGCCTATAAAGACTGTTACTTTGAAACTAAAAAAAATCTTTCGCTTATTTTGCCTTTTTTACAATCATGATGAAGAGCATATTTAAAAGCTTCGGTCACGACCGAACATAATTTTCTTAAATTTTCTTTTAATAAGACCCGTCCCGCATAAGCATAACGCAAGAGTGAAGAGCGGCAGCCTAGTGGTTGTGTGTGGTTTGCCCTTAGCGAATGAGCAGTTACTACCTCTACGATCAAATATGCTCTAGCGTACGCTGGCTTCATAGCCCTGATTTTTAGCTACTCGGCTGCTAATGTAAAGAGCGTAATGAGAAATAAGTCTTACGTGTAAACAAAATATAATTTCCAGAAATTTAGAGTTGTATTACGCGAACTACTGTAAGATATTTAGAGGGCCATCTTAGCCTAAAATAAGATTTTAGTTTCTTTCGTTAAGAAATATCAAAGTGGCAAATAGTTTTCATATGAAAGCATTTTCAACATACGTCTTTGCAAGCAAGGTTGTCAAGGTTGTTGATCAGATCCAATCCATCGATACGTTTTCAATAGTCTTCATCCTGAGAACAAAATACGTCAGCGCATCAAATTTTATCAAAATATCACGAAAATTGTGATATGTGGGTCGAATGGAAATATACGAGGGACACCATCATTTAAACTGACTCAAAACTTGATTCTGAAACTGACTGACATAGTAGGAGGTAAACCTGCTTCGCAAGCCATTCTGAATGCTGCATAACACATCACTCAATAAATACGTAGAAGAATTTGATGCTTAAGCAACCGTAACTTATAACGTAATGGTCAGAATGTCACGATATATTGAAGCATGTCGCTTGAAAGCTGGTCTTCTCTGCAAGAGATATGGATTTATCAATAGCGGCGTTATCTGTACGCCACGCTACGAACCTTTTCTCTTCCTCAAATAGCGGGAAAACTTGGTTTTTTTGTCTGATATTCTTTTTTTTTTTAAATTATTTTTTAACAAATTATGATTTTTATATGAAACGAACCTATTACGTATATACTCGATTTTCTAAATATATTATAATATAAATATAATATACATATGTGTATATGTGTATGTATATCTTTATGTAAGTTTTTTTATAGTAGATGTATGTAGGTGTAGTTGCGTGTGATGGGTGTTTATACGGAGGCGTTTTCATGTTGAAATTCAATCAAAATTTATATAATTCAAATAACTGTAATAGTTTTGAAATGTTTAACAGAGTAAAACAAAGTGAAATTTTGCAAATTCTACTAAAATATTATTGTTGATGCAAAATCTTATATGTGCATGCATACAAAGCTGCGAAAACATAAACAAAGTTCTCTTATATATAAAACAAACATACACATAAACTCGTATAAACTCAAGCAAACATATATAAACGACCATAGCATAGCATAGCATAGATAACTAATGCTAATGGTGACCTTTTACATTTTCTATGTAAAGCATATGCATAGGATTTCATGATTGCACTCGAAATTCGACAATGAGAGAGAGATAGACTTGCATTATTCCTTACATTTATAAATACATACATACATGTATACAGACATGCATACATACGCATACATATGCATAGACGCATAAATGCATATCCATATCCATACGTACACGTGCAACAATGAGTGAGCGTACGTATGGAAAATGAAAGACAATTCAAGTGTTTATGTGTAAATTTGAGTGGATGCGTAGTGCGTTTTAAATTTTTAATAGAAATGCATATGTTTTAAAGTATGAAAGCAAAGAATTTAAGAAACACTTTAAAGCGAATCTCCATTTAATAAAATGTAAAATTACTTTAAGTAATCATTTGAAAAGTAATTTAAATGAAAAATTTTTAAATCGAATAAATTAAGATTAAAAATATAAAGAGGATAGAAATTATCCGCATGAATAAACCTTAATGTATGCTATTGTTTTAAACACACATAAGTACAAATTTAATCTATCCAGGAAATAAAAAGTTCACTTCAATAAATTATTTTTCGCAAAATATGTTATTTTTAAATGTTCTGCGATACGCAATCAAAAAGCAGTTACATACCTAATCAATTCTTTCATTATATAAATTACTAAAAAAAATGTTCAGATTTTTCCCTTAATCTGGGCTTTCATTTCCAATTGTAAATTATATCTGCTTAGATCATACAAAGCTGTGTATGGCTACATCCTCGAATATATATGTAAGCAGTGGTGTTGTGCTAATTTTTTTTTTTACCGGAACGTGTATATATAATTATATAGACAGGGCCGATCCTGGGTAGGCGGCCGCTCTGTGCGGTCTCATGTCCCAAATTTGACGACGCGGGGGGAGATTTCCTCCAATTTTCGCCCGTCGCCAGGATCATATATATATATATATATATATATATATATATATATATATATATATATATATATATATATATATATATATATATATATATATATATATATATATATATATATATATATATATGTTTATTATAAATTCTCGTTATCAGAAATCATTTTTAGTTCCGGAACGCGTTCCTGTCTAAAAAGGAAGTACCGGAACGATGTTCCGGAGCGTTCCGGCTCGACAACACCACTGTACGTAAGTTAATGATGAACTTACATTTCCACCGAGTCTTAAATGATTACAATTTTCAATAGTTCTAAAAAATTTGATGTTCACAAATTTATATATGATCTCTGATTATTGTTATTATTGTTGTTATGTGTTAGTTTTCGCATTCCTGTCAGTCAGTCATTAATAAAAGTCAGTTTTGGAAAAACCACAAAAGAAAAGCTTGACGCAGTTTTCGGCGAACTTCCACTGATCTTTCACAAAACGAGCTACAGCCTTTTAGAGAAATGCTTACTAAGAACAATCGTTGCCCTGTACATCTTAATTAAGACTCATCGTTAAGTAAAAGGCTTATAATGAAAATGCCCAGAAACTATGCAAAAAAGATATCGAAATCTATTGCAACTAAAAGCGGATGAAAGAGAACTTTGGGTCTTTTCAAAAGTATCTTCCTTTCATTTGATTCCGTTAAAGACGAGAAATTACATTTTACTGAATTTACTAAAGCGAGACGAAGATACGATATCATGATGAATGAAAAGTCATACTAGACGACAGCGACATTCATTGGTGAAAATGACAAAGCAGTGCGAAGAATGCTTAAATTCGATGATTTTGACCTTTCTCTACTTTAAATAACAGTTTTGCTTGCAGTATTGTTGAACTGCTCAGTGCTAACCATGGAACGGTGAAAATTTCATTTTCGATATTCATTGCTTTTGTTGTTGGGCTTAAAGAAATCTGCTGCCGCGGGCCATTGAACACTCTTACAAGCTTATAGAGATGCTACTCCGTCGTACCTCAATTGTCAGTTTTGGTTGAAAAGGTTCAAAAACGATGATTCTCCTGTCAAAGACAAGCAACGGCCTCGAGGACAACAATGTTCGAAGACAATGAATTGCAAGACTTTTTGGACTCCCAACTCAAACGTACAAAGAGCTTTCGAACAGCTTAGCACTTGATTAGTCGATTGTCCATAAATGTTTACATGTAATAAGAAAGGCGCGAAAAGGCGGACAAATGGTTGCCAAACGAATTGAACGAAAATGACATTCCGAGCTGCTTCAACATCGCGGTTTCATTGTGTGTTAGGCAACGGAGGAAGAGTTTCCTCTGACGTATCGTGACTGTCGATGAAAACTGCATCTACTACGGTGATCCCAAGCGCAAGCAGTCATGGGCTAGCTCAGGAGAGCCATTCACATCGACAACGAAGTAGAGTATTCATGGACGTAAGGTTTTGCTAAGCATATGGTGGGATCAGCAAGCGGTTGTGCTAAAACCGACTCAAACTGTTACTGCAGATGTCTACCGACATCAATTGAACCAATTGAACGATGTATTGTTGCAAAACGGACCAGCAACACCGGTTAGCAGACGCAAAGTCATCCGCTTGCACACCAGTACTCGGCCCCACACTGCAAGAGTTGTCAAGAATACACAGTTGCAGCTTGAATGGGTAGTTCTGCCGCACCCAACACATTCAACCGACATAGCACCTTCCGATTACCACTTCTTTAGATCGATGCAAAATCGGAATGAAAATGGCTCGATGAGTGGATAACTGGCGAACCAGTAGCGTTCTTTTGACACGGTATCGCCAAGTTGCCAGTAAGATGCGAAAAAGTTGTACAAAATTAGGAAAATATTTTGCTGGATGTGTTTTGCGCCAATTGCGCCAAATCTTTTTGCAATAAGTGCCTGATTCAAGTGAAAAATGATCAAAATACATGCAAGCACTTAATATATAAAGTAAAGCATTGCGTTGCTTTCTAATGCTGAGCGGATATGAGTATAAATGTCTTAAAGAAAAAAAGTTACTCAGACATTAAATAAATAGAACAAAGCTAATAAATTATCTCAACCAGCTGGTGTGGTTGTATGAAACGAAATTTGAATGAAAATGATGAAATTTTGTTGTATTGTGCATGACTTGATCGGGCTCTCTTCCACGCATTCATTTTTTTGGGTTTTTTAAACTCTTCATTGTGCTTCGCAATTAAACTTACAATTTTAAAGGACTTCATGAACGTATATGCAGTAATATGTGTATGTTTGAAGTTTTGCAAATCGCGTTCTCCGCCCCTGATACTCACTTTTAGTGCGAGGTGAAGAGAATGTAAATCTACAAATAATGAATACAAGTTTGTTGTTAATATATATATATATACATATCTGTATTGGTGTGCACGTACCGAGTTTTTTTTTTTTTTTTCTTTCTTTTACTTTAGCAAACAATAGTGTTAACTATCACAAAACGCACACAAAAAAACGCAACTTTGTATTCAAATATAGTCATATGCAACAACAAAATCGTATACCGCTTGAGCACAAGCAAGCAACCATCAAGCATTATTGTCAATATACACATGTGCCAGCTAAGTGCCATGCAACACAATATTCATGGTGTCTAGAGAGTCTCATCTAATATCTAACAACAAATGGAACAATAAACAAAAAAAAATTTGTATAAAAATTCGAAAACGAGAATAATAGCACAAATCTCTCGAAAAAATGCAAAAAAAAAAAACAGAAACAAACTAAAAACTAAAAACTGAATCAAAGTATAACCATTTTATTTAGTACAATACACCTGAGTGACGTGTGTTCCACAAACGTAAGCATTTATGTATATATTCGTGAAAGTGTGTATCGAAATCGACCCTTCCAAAAATATCACTTTAAATATGACTGACTATACATGCACAGGAACACATGAACACACATATATATATATATAACACGACAAGCATTGAATGCGTTTTATATGTTTAAGATTGAACGACATGTGATGCTCCAATAAACTGATATTCCTTTAGAATTTTATTCACACAATAACGAAAACACTTCAAACAGTATAATCTAGTGAATGTAACTAAGGATATATATATATATATATATGTTTATGTATGTATGTAGACGAATGCAAAGTTTTATTTAGTAACATTCAACATTGACATTGGCGGTTCATTTAAATGCTCATCTCCCTCTTAACTGCTGCTGTGGATACATCAAGCTTGTCGTGTAATTTAAAAATGTCTGTCAATCTGTCTGCTGCTCTGTTGTCTAAGAGCACTCTCATATGCATTAACATAGCGCTTTTATGAATCATAATTTACAGAATCGATGCCAGCGTAACTTACAAATTGTATTTTGATGTGTTGTCACCGAATCTTTTATACTCTTCTTATGCTTTTCTCAAATTTGAAGTTGATTTCTTAATGAAGGATAGACAAGGAATTCAATATTCTTACATCGCTTTCATGTTATGGTCTCCGAAGCTTCGCTCTGACTGTTGTCAACGTATCAAAGGCAATCGTAGATACCTTTGTATTCGGGGGTGAGCATAAAAAAAAAATGTCTAAATTAAAAAATATTACATTCCTTGAAATATTTCCCATGAGAAAGGAGTACAAGTTCCGGCCCCTAACTTATAGGGATTGCCCAACTCACTGGGGGGCGTGGGTTATGCTAAATTAGCCTCTGTGTTATCGGCACCGCA